>NDXB01012468.1:7727-47786 GCA_002631895.1 Agapornis roseicollis | reverse complement strand
GAATAGGGAGGTTTGGGGGGGGGGGGGGGGGGGGGGGGGGGGGGGGGGGGGGGGGGGGGTGGTGGTGTCACATCACAGGTATTTGGGGAGCACAAGACTCTGGCAGCTTTCCTAAGTGTCTAGTGTACAGTCAGAATCACAGTATATACAGGATCAAACACTGACTAGTTTCTCTCTCCCCTTACCCCCCTCCCTTGCCTACTTTTGTCCATAAAAGCAAGAGAAAGAGAGAAAGCTTGAATTTTCTGAACTGTTTCACGCATCCACAGCTGGAATTCCAAAGCAAAATGAAAATGCCTTTAAAATCAACCCTACATGGGAGCCTGAGAGAACAAGTTTTCCTTTGTTGTAGGGTATAGTATTATTTGCTGTAGGTTTTTGATATACATTCTAAATTAGGCCTGCAAAGGAATGCTTCATCTTTAATTCATCACTCTCAGCTGAAAGAGATTAGCAATGTCTAGCACGCACCCTTCGTATGGTGCTGACCTCATCAAGTATGGCCTGAAATTAATTAGCCTCATTCATTCCAAATGGAAAAGGATAATGGAGCTGCATTTTAGAGATGACCATCACAAATTGTATGCAGCATATTTAAAATCCCCCCCCCGCATTCCCCTCCCCATTAAAAAACCTATGTAGATTAAAATTCTTTCCAGAACTTGCAATACGTCAGAGTTATCGAGGCATTAGGAGCAGAAACCACTCCGTTTTTATTTGTGGAACTGGGAGCCACATTTTGTGTGTGTGGCTGTAAAAGCAGCAAGCCTGTCATAAATGGCACAACACCTGGAATTAATCTGATATTTCCAGGTGCTCTGGCAAACTGGGGCATCAAGCACTTGGTGCTTAAACATTCTTCCACTGGCTTGCTTAAATCAATATGAAAGTGGTGTCCCTTTGTCATTCATAGATGCAAAGTGCTAGTACAAACTCCAGCTTGGCTTCAGAGTCCTACATCACTCATAATCTAATTAGAAATCAGAGCAGAGCCAAAGCAGCATTCTTTGTGGATTCTTGGGCAACAAATAGGGATACTTGTCTTTTGTTTCCCTCCTCGATTGCATCGTTCACAAGCTTTCACACCACATCTCTAAAGGTGGTTCGGTGCCTCGAGATATTGACAGGCATGAAGGACAAGATTATTTAGGTATTTAGGTGCCTACCCAGAGTGATTTCAAATGGAATTAAGTAACTGGATGTTACTGGGGGAAATAAGGAGGGGGGGTGGTGGAGACAAAAAAGAAAAGCTTCTAATGCGTATAAAAAGCTCTAATTTGTTGTCCTAAACTCTAGCAACGTGGGCGATGCTTTTCCAGGATAAAATTGCCTGCAGGGTGAATTTACTGAAGTCTGGCAGTTTATATTGAGATGAGTGGGTCCTTGGTTTTGGTCAGTGCAGCTCCATCAGCTCCTCCCTGGCCAGGCACAGTGGTGGTGGTGTCTGCTCCAGTTCTTTCCAAGAGACAGGAAAGTGGTAAAGAATGCAGGATTTCCCACAGGAATTTGGAAGATGCCCGTGTCTAAGACAATGGTGAGGATTGGGCCCAAATCTAGATCCAGCCTGGATTCCTCCACCTGAGTAGTCCTGTCTCAACCTATGACTGCTGATGGATCGTGGCAAAGTGGATCTTCCTGTCTCCTTACTCCCCAGCACCAGATCACCAAGAGGGCCTGAGATAACGCTGTAAGTAAAAGACACGTTTTTCCACACACCAAATAATTCATTGTGAAACTTCAGATTTTGAAATAACAAGGTCTGCATGGCCCCTATCTGCAATGCCAGGGCTTGGGGAACATTTCTGCTCTTTGTTCACCCATGGAAGGCTGAATATATAGGGAAAACATTTTGTGATATGTGCTGTAATCACCTTGCACCCACGAAAACTGAAAATTAAGTATTTCTCTTTAATGCAAACAAACATTTGTCTTCCAAAGACTCCATTCATTAAGACTGCCATCGAATCCAGGATTGAACCCATTGTTATTAATCCTGAATGAATTCAAGTTTGCCTACCATGAACAAAGCTGCTCACTATTTGATAATCCAAATTTGTTCAGGAAGAAAGAGTGAACAAATGTTAGAAGCAGCAGGTGAAATCATAGCACAGTTATTACGCCTTCTTTCAGGGGAAGCACAGGATAGATTAAATTGTTATGTTAGGCCATGTTGTAAGTCCACATCAATTTTGTTTGTGATCTTATCTTAGCTCAGAACTGTTTCCTCCTAAATTAAACTAAATGCTGAAGACATGAGAAGCATATTGACCCAAAGATTCAAAACTTTGGGCTCAGCTGCCTTCTGATCTTTTGTCCACAAAGTATCGAGTTGTAAAGCTGTGGAATATTAAATAATCATGATTATCTTCAACTTGCTTAAGTTCATTTGTCATGCCGAAACACTTGCACGGATTTTCCTTGCTGTTTCTTTCAGAACAAGACATTGATTTTGCCTGCAAGCTGGTTTCATTTGCCACTGATTTTACAGATTGCGGTCCTATACTAATATTAAGTCTCATACACTAACCATAGCCTGTAATTCTGTCCGTGGTGCTCTTAATCTTACTTTTGCAAACACCATTGTCCAATAAAGCAATAAACAAAAATCCTACAAAGTGACCTAACTATGCTGTTACTTAAATCAGCTGTTATCAGGCACAAGCAGTTCTTGAAATGCAGTGTAATTCACCTGGGATAAGAAATCAAATTCAAAAATGAGCTGAGCAGACATTCTTAGGAATGAGTAAGTTTCTAAATAAACCAGCTTTTTTATTACACCTTTTCTATATTAGTACTGTAAATCAATATAGTCTGCACTTGGAGAAACTAGATGAGTTTGAATTGTCATAATTAAATATCATCCTGTTTCTTGCAGCACAGTCAAACAAGGATTTTTACCAATAACACAAGAGTTTTCTCAAGTATGGACACCTTACAGCAAAGATTTAAGCTCCAAGTGGTTCTATCATATTTAGAAAACAAATCTCTACCAAAATGCATAACACAATTCATGCCTGTTGTCAGAGCACTGAAAAGACAGAGTTATATAAGATATAATATTGTTTAGATGCTTTTATTGATGATACATTAAACAATGTGATTTACTCAGCTGGACTTCTTATTATCTACATGCAGAACTGTGTGTTCATTCATCATTTCATTCACTTCAGCTAATGTCAGTGGTAGACATTAACACTAAGCCATAAGTTTGAATGGGAATTAAAACAAGGAGAATGCAAAGCTGTATATTAACTTAGACAAGTAGGATGTCATTGCCTGCCTGAATTTGTTGATGAGACCAGGCATTAAGCAAGTAAATCTTTAGCCACTGAAGCAACAGTTCACTCACTTTCAGTAATGACATCCAGGAGGCAAAGCTGTGGATTTACAACAGTGAGTACCTATGTACTAACAACAGCCACTTAGCTCCAACCACAAAATAATGAGCCAAAATGGAGATTCAGCTTTCCCCTGAAAAAATATATTTTTTCCCCTTATTTTACCCTCATTTCAAATGTTCAGGAGCCCAGGTTTGATTGTTTTGGTAGTGTGGAAGGATTTTAAGTATCGAGTTTATGGAGTCATTCAAGCAATTTCCATTCTCACCTAGAAAAGACTATGGAGATGTTCAGTGGTACAAAAAGGCATCCAGCTCCCAGTTTCAGGGTCTGTGTGTGTGAGGTCAGGCCTTTCTGTGAGCTGGGATTTGTTCCCATTTGGATCAGACATCAGTGACCTGTAGTGGTTTCCCCTAAATCACTGTGCATTGCAGGTTCACACACAGTGAGCTCATGTGCTGTAAAACAAAACTGTGTTGAGTTGCCATTGTAGTTCTTTGTCCCAGCTAAATTATTTGGCTCTCCTTCTGCAAGATTTTCTTTCCATACATCCTGATTATACCATCCTTTTCCTTTAAGAACAACATAAATGGGTACTCTATAGGTGTAATTACGACAACAGTTCTTTTACTGCAAGTACTAGAAGACTGTAACCTGTAATTCACTTTTGCTGATACTCTTCCATTCTAACACTAGACATGTTATTTTAAAATGTCTAGGACCTGAAAGCTAAATTTATATAGTGATATATAATAACAATGGAAACTAAGCCTCCTCCTTCGCCCTGGCTTTAGAGCTATGTTTCATCTCACTGCCAATTGGTGTCTTGTTCACCTATAAATATCACTCCCATAATAGTTCCAATATCAGAGTTAAACAGGAGGAAGCAGGATACGTCTCCATCTGTTTAATTTAAGATAAAAATCTATGAAAACGCAGGACATACTAGCATGCCATTTCTTCTCTTGTGTTATTCCATGGCAATTTTATGGGCAATAGTGTATTTGCTTCTCCACAGTGAATGTGCCATATCTCTTGTAACATCAGCTATCCTTCTTTTCTAGGAATGAAGCATCACAAGACCATGACTGGAAAGTGTGGGGACAATGCACACAGAGAGATGCTGGTTCCCTGACTGCCACTGATTCATCTCTGTCATGGCACAAGCTACAAGAGGATGGAGAACCACTGTGAGGACCACTCCTGTCCTGGCTCCTCCTCATCAGTGCTTTGAGCTGTGTGAAGCCCTGAGAACCAAGGCAACATGAGTCCATGACCAGGTATTTTCTCTTCTCATGGTCCATATCTGAAGCTCCTGCAGGTAGGAGCTCAATCTGATTTACAGTGTTGGCGATGAGCAAGACAAACATGATAAAATAATGCATATGAACCTTCACCCTCTTCTAGAACTGACATTGTTTTATCATTTTCTCTGCATTTTCTGGATGAAGCAGCCAGCATGAAGAGGGCATGCTGGCACACATCCCACTTGATAGCTGAAAAGAACAAACTGACAAACATTTTTAATGTGCTGCAGCTTATCAACATCCCGGTGAGTAAAGGGTGAATGATATTTTCCACTGGTTATTCACAGATGTACATGGATATGGTGGTAAACTGCCATTCAGTCCAGAGGCTGGACAGAAATAAATCACCAGATAAAATAATATTCTGAGTGAAAATCTTTATGGAACATGTTCTTGCCCCAAACTCCTCCTGGAATAGGCACAGTAATGCTCCCTGGGACCTGGCAGCCCTTCTAAGTGAACATATGGTCTGCTCAGCTCTTGCAGTACCCCTGCATGGTGAGTAAACACACAGCAATGTCAGAGCAAACAGGAGGCTGTTTAGTAGCATGAAATTCTGCAGCTACTTCAGACATCATCAGTACTTCAGGAATGGATTCCCTGTCTCTGCTGCACCACACACTGCTTACAGGAGAGGTGGAAGGAATCTCTTTGGGGGTGGATGGTGTCTGGAGCCATCAGCCATGATGCTGCTGGGGAAGGGTCCTGGTGTGTCAGGAGTTGTATTTTCTTATGATGCTACATTGCCTTCTTCATCTTTCTGAGATATCCCCTGGTGCAGTGTAACTTGTGCAGTAATTGGAATAAAGAGAGGGACCTGAAAGTA
This sequence comes from Agapornis roseicollis, assembly GCA_002631895.1. Taxonomy (NCBI): domain Eukaryota; kingdom Metazoa; phylum Chordata; class Aves; order Psittaciformes; family Psittacidae; genus Agapornis; species Agapornis roseicollis. The sequence goes on along the minus strand of NDXB01012468.1, from coordinate 42,315 downwards.
AAAATCCCACTTAATTAAGGCTGGCAAAAGGCAGAACATTAGCTGCAGTAATTGTATTTCTAAGGGAATCAACGAAGCCGGGCTCGTCAACACTAGCAAACAGATCTGGTCCTGTCTCTATGCTTCTTGCACCAGCGGAACATTGCACTGAAATTACTGGAATAGGGATTGGGCCAGGAATGAGTGGCTGAGTTGCAAAGAAAATTAATTCCTGCCAAAAAAGTTCAGCTATGCTCAGAAGTATGTAAAGTGTCTGATTTGAGAAGTGTCAAGTAGCATTTGTGACCAATTACCCAAGATGAAGGGGGCAGAGCTATGTTTACATGTACTAATCTTCAGCCAAAGTTTGAAAACTCTAATTCATGGACACGCATCAGATTTCCTTTCCAGGCTTGGCATTTGCCTGTACGCACGCATGCACATTGCTCGGGGATGACAGGAAAACATGATTACCACTTGCAAATAATACAAATAAAGAAAGAAAGTGAGAGGAGCTGCCATGCAGCAGCAGCATGGTAATTAAGCTTATACTGTGATATGCAAAAGAAAATCATTGGCCACTCTATGAGTAAAACAGCTTTATCAGCTGAGCTGAAATATGATGTGTCTATATTGCTATTTTTTTCCCAACCTGTGAAGCCCTGTGAAATGATCTACACAAAAGAATAAGGAGTAAAAGCTGCCTCTGCCATCATCTGTTTAATTAACATAGGTATACCAATTTAATGCAATTAATCAAGATAGCAGGGATTAAACAGTAACTCACAGTTGACAGTGACAGTGTTATCATTGCTATGGCATAGCAGGGCTACAAAATTATAGTGGTGACTGGAAACGCTATGATTAAGAGCAAGCTGGCTGTAGTTTTGGGCGGATTTCAGAGATTTAGGCAGATCTATTGAATGTGATCCATTTTCATGTGGCCAAATGTTTATCTGCCCCTGCCCTTCCCTTTCCCCTCTCGGACCTTCCAGGGTAAAGTCCAGAGTGGCAAAAAATTTTAAAGTGATTCCTCTTTCTTCTAACAGGTCCCTGATGCTAAAGGTCTGACCTCAAAATGAACAGTGCAAAAATGGGTACCACAGCGAGCTTCTGGCCTTCAACCCTTCCAAATATAGCTATTTGGTAACCAGAACAGTATATTCATGATGGGTGAGAGAACAGAGCCTTCCAGTAAAGGATTTCTTGGCACATTAACTCTATCAGTGCTGGATGCTGTGTCCCTATTCAGGTTGCTTGTGTCTATTTAAAATCCTAAATACAGATTTGCAGAAGCCTTGTAACTTCATGGATGTGCTTCTGTGCCTGCTGCGCCTAAATCTTAACCATTTTTCCAGGGAATTTCCAAATAGATCTGGGGAGAACTGCAATCAAGCACCTCTGTGAGTAGTTCAGACTTGGATTTCTTGTCCACGGGAGAGGCACAGCCTGGTTTGCTACAATGCAACTGTCTGCATTAATGTTCTTCAAGCCCTGATGTACTGGCTTTGTATACCATCATTTGCTGTTGTAGGGTAAGAAGATGGGGGAGTTTTCTGGGCTCATTCTCTTGGCTTCAGAATGTTAAATTGGGTGATAACGAGTAGTAACTGTGTCCCTTTTTATGGTGAAGTTGACACTTGCCTTCTTGTAAACAGACACAGAGATGACCCTCCTCATTTCACACAGGTCACCAAACAGCCCCTGGGATGGGAAGGGTTATTGGCCTTTTACCAAACTCTGTTTGACTTGGGTTCATGGGTGAGAGATGAAAGGCGCTATATTGCATTACCAAACCCTGGGGCCAGCCAGTCTCTCTAAAGAAGCATTTGATTTAGCAAGGAAACTGCTGGTCCATGGGAATCAGAGGGTTAAGAGAAAGAAGATGCAGTTGCAATTGCAGATGCTTCCTTAGGGCAGCATTGCAATAGTTGCTCCAGGGCACTTAGTGGCCAGCAAATTTTCCCCATAATCTCCCATTTTTCCCACCAAAACATCCCTTAGGTTACTAGTGGTTAGGTTTCTCCCTGGAGGAGATGCACCATACCTGGGACAAGCAGCAGGTATGAACTGTTACTTTTTCTAAGAGCTTCAAAGTCTAGGCAGCACACACCTTCTCCATCTTCCAGATGAAACAAACAGCCCTGGTATCACATGTAGAGCTGTTGGGAGCTTGGGAGAGGTGTTCTCCTGAACTTCCCAAATATTTTCAGTATCCTAAAGCTGAGATGCTGACTGATTTTCTTGGCTGTAATGGAGTGGTCCTTGTAATCAGGGCAGTCTAAGTGCTGCCTTTATACAGGTAATGGATGCACTACTTAACGCTGCAATGGTTACAAGAAGGAGAACATCTGCTGCTTAGACAGACCAAGAATTCAACCTGGACCCATCCTTAATTTCTTATTATCTCCAAAGTCAGTGTGGTTCCAAATTCCTTAGCACTGGTCAAAATCCTTATTTCACTTTTCTCTCTTGCTTTTTTATTGTGAATTATGAGGCATTCAGAACTTTCATTTTGTTTTTTTTTTTTTTGATAGTTTTACATCATGGCTGCAATAATGCATCTGCTGAGTCAGCAGCTCTTCCTCTGTGTTTGTCTGTTTTATAAACCACTTCCAGCAAGTTCTTGTTACCCAGCTCTTGCTGACAACCAGGGAACAGGCACAAGTCAGCTCTGAAAATGAACAACTGGAAGGTAAGTGAAAGAAATAGTAAATGCAGGCCATTCATGTGACAGGATCCAATTCATTTTTATGCCAGGGAGGTGTTTTAAATGGGACTTCTCCCAGTGGAAAGCTCTGCTGAGAGAACGTGCTCAGGGCCTGCTTCACTATAAAGACAATACATAATTATTCAGAGCTTATTATTATTTTTTATCACTCATTTTCAAGTTACACAGAGCAAGGGCACAGATGAGATCAGGACCTAGTTTATTGCCAGGCACTGTACAGATTGTACAGTACACAGTACTGTAAGAGCCCTGTAAAAGCTTTTAACTATCTACTTAATGGAGGCAGACAAATGCACCCAGGCTGAAGGTTAAAATGACAGGTCTAAGATGACAGAACTCAGCAGCAGCAAAAATGGGGACTCAGACTGAGACCTTCTATCCCAGGATCCTGCATTTTGCTTTAGACATCTTTTCTTTTTACACATTTCAAATCATTGAGACGAACTGAGTAAACTTCATGTCCTTTGAAGCACCATTTATTGTATATATAGGGAGCAGATTATCTGTTCTCCCAGGCTAGTGGAAATTATTAAGAGTGATAAACTCATCAGGAAAAAATGTAGGTTGGGTGTGACAGAGAAACCTGTGTTTTATTCCACAGTGCCATCTTAATCTTTGGTTTTGGTATGACAGACTATGTGGTTTCAGTGATACTGCATCATCCTGTTCCCCGCTTTCAGGCTCAGGTCACAGGCCAGATTTGGAAGCAGCAACTTTCATGCAGAGATGTGACTGGTATCTGAATACTATCCCAAGGTAAGTGCATTTTTGTTTAGTTTGGGTTTCATAAAATGCATAAACTCCATACAAAATCTGTTGTTAATCCCAGCCTAATTGCAAAACTGCTGTGGACCACTACTTGTTAAATGCAATAAAGCATTTCTATGTACCACAGCAACACTTGCTCTATTCATATATTAAAATTATTTTACCAGGTCAGCCCTCTGGGATTTAGCATTTCATTCAGAAGGGATTCTATAACACACACCAGTTGTACTCTCTCTGTGCTCTGATGAATGGGGTGATTTTCTCAAGCCTATATATATTTTTTAATTTATTGAAACACTTCTTTCTTATTTGAACAACTGAAACTTAGAAAAAGAGCTAAAAAATAACTCTCAGACTGAACAGATACTCATTATAATTTTCTCTTTATTACTTGCAAGTCTTGGATTACCTCATGCAACCTTTTCATGTTGACTACTCTGTTAGCTTTGCTCAGAAACAGAAGGTAGTGATAATGGATAATGTATGTTACAGGCTTCTTTACAGATGAAACCATGGAAGTGTCCTGAAGTCTATTAACTACTCAATACTGGTAACTTACATGACCCTCTGTGCTACCACTGCTGCCTTGAACCAATTTATTTAGTTATTTGGACTTTACTCAGATGCATTCCTTTCCACTGCAACAGCAGTGATACATAGAAAGGTGTGTTTTAAACCTTGCAGTCATTCCCATCCTGGATTTCATGAGGGGTTATTCTTGTCTCAGAGGTGAATCATTCAAATATCCTTTTGCAGATTCCAGGTGAGTTACTCACATTAAGATGCTTCCAAATAATACACAGAAAGGTGCTGAGAAAATGATGAGCCTCTGCCTAGTAAAAAGCTCAGCAAAAGTAGGTCCAAGTAAGTTATATACTAGCACTCAAAGTCTTTCTAAGGAGATCTGTGGGTGAAGGGCTTCTGCCTTCAAAAACGTGTGGCCAACAGGGATGCACAACACTTGCTTTTCTGACTGACCCATCAGCTTTTCTCTGTCCCCAGAAATGGTTCAGGAAAAGACTGAAATTATCTGAAGACATAAAAAGGATAATTAAGTTTCATTGTGGGAATAAGAGGGTAATCTGTCCAGACAAATCTAGGACTCAGTATTGAAAACTGTAGTATCTGAATATAAAATATGAGTAATTTTGAATAAAGATGTCTATCAGTACTGTAAAGTCACAGAGTAAAAAAGTAGTTTTGCTTAAAAGACCATCTCTGTTTCCATCTTCCTCTAACTCATTTTCTTCTCTTTCTTCCTTTTGTGTGACTGCAAAAAAACGCATGTAGAATCTGATATTGAGAACGCTTTAGCTTCATTTCAATCTTCTCTTCTCCAAATGTTTTGTTCTGCTGTGAAGATTCCCCCTACGAGATAACCTTACCTGTGACTGCACTAGGCTTCCAGGACCACTTATTTGCAGACAGAACTGCTATATTCTGAAATAGCCAGGTCCCCACTCTTCTGAAGCTCTTAAAGATGCTTTTGAGCTGGCATGAGAAATCACACAGGACTTGGAATGGATCACAAGGTGCTTAGGGCAGTATTTTTAATGCACTTTGTTTTTGCTGAGCAGAATTCTGCACTATAAACAAATGCGAGTTTTGCCTCATTCTTGGATACTGTGAGTTATGAAAGCCCACTCTAGGTGTAATGAATGTATAGATCATTTTGACCAGATCATAATCTATTAGTAAATAACGTTCCCTGGAAATGTGTAGGTGAAATAAAGAACTTCTTGCTACTATTGCTGTATTGTATCAAGAATTACTGATGAGGCCAACATGGTCCTGAAGCTTTGTGCTCCTGACATTTAAATACAACGGGGTTTAGTTTGCAAATTCCTTCCTGGATTAGGATATTCAGGCTTCATACTGCTGGAAACAGAATCTGAAGCTATACAAAGCTCACCTGTCCCTAAACTGTATCACAAGCCCCAAACTTCACTGACATTCTCACTAACATTTATAAAGCTTTGCCATTCAGCTTCCCTGATTGTGGTAGTGATACTAATAAGCATATCACACAGCAATCTTCAGAATGAGTACAACTGATATAGCAAACCCCTATAACATCTATGACTTCTTCACTGTCTGTGGAGGAAGCCCAAGGATACTCAGCTAAGGCCTACAGTCAATCGTCAGCACAGCCTTTAGGCCATGGGAAGGTTAGCTTTAATGAAGATGACACTTACGGGACATCTGTGTGACACATGCTACAGTGTCCAGAGATTGGAGTCTATGTATTTTGCTCTAAAACTAGGGAGGAAGTCAGTAGAAAAAAAAAGGGGAAAGAAGCACGGGGGAATAAAAGTACTTTTGAAAGGGAAGAAATCTACATTTCAATGAAAATCCTTTCAAGGCATTTCAAATAAGAGTCTAAGGGAAATAATTACAAAGTTTGGAGAGAAAGAACGTTAGCTTTGATATCTTTTTCTTCTATGAAGCAATTAAAATAAGCAATTTTTCAAATACTAAGCAGAAAATTACTAATGGCTGAACCCGAAAGCTTTCATTTCCTTCTTGGGGCCTTTATTCTTCTAAAAAAAGATAAAAAAAAAAAAAAAGTGAAGGTGGTTTTCCAGATAGATTAATGCATAAAGCAGTCGCTAGTTGGATGTCATAAAAACTACAGCAGCATAGAGTAGCTGAGATTAAGAGCTAGATTTAAATCATGCAACAGTCCAGTTAATATCAATGTCTAATTAAGAAATGCATAAGAAGTCTGTAATGTTGATTTGATGGAGAAAAACTCTAATAGGGTTTCTTTTGGAATTTTCCATTTCAATTGCTGTGTAGACTTTTAATGGATGTCCTATCCAGTCTTTGGTATTAGCAGGAACCATCCTCAAATTAAAACCAAGGCCTAAAATCGAACACAGGTAGACAAATTAGCTGGTCTGGGAAGCAGCCTGGGTAGAATGGCAATGTGAGATCAAGCCGAAATTTTAGTACAAATAAAAAGGAACGAATGTCTCAAATCTGGTGTGGAAACCCTATCTGCGTATCGTTTTAAACACTTTAAACCCCTGCAATTTTAAGCAACGCAGCGTTAACCCATTTCCCCACCTCTGTAAGCTTGCCAAAATCCCTGCAATTCATACTGAGAAATCCAGATCACTAAGCATTATTAATTAGTCTTTTTAAATAGAAAGGCTTTCTATAGCTATATATATTAGTATTATAGAGGTAGGCTCTCTTTGCTTGCAGTGGGATTTAGAGTGCACAGTTCACTATCACTATCAGTGAACACCATTAATCTCCCACTCCTCTCTGGGTAACTCAAGCTCTTAAACTCTTTGAACAAAACTAAACCTGTGGCCTTGCTGTGTCATGCAGGACATTTGGTCTCTAGATATGAAAGAGGAACTGGTTTTGTGCTATATGTTACTAATGCCCTCGAGTTGTTAAATGAGGAGCAGTGTAACTGGTAGTAGGCACAAATCCATGTTGCAAAGAGGGAGAAAGCATAGCACTGGATTAAAGCAGCAGTGTATTTGTTATCACCACTTTGTTGTTGACCCAACAAATCCAGAAGGAATTATCTCAAGAATTCAGGAAGACAGCAAACACAAAATAACCCCTCTGACCCAGGCAGAAAGCATGCAGGGGAGTAATTTTTGTTAGAACACAGTAAAATACAATACATTTGCCATGGTAAAGCAAGGCATATAGTTCTATCTGCCTACTTATTTCCACTACTAAATCCATCCAATCCACTGTTACTTAACTTAGCAAACAGAGTTAAAAAAGACTGGAGGTAAAATCAGAACAACAGTGAAAGTTTGACACTTCTAAGTCCCAGTCACTGCCTGAAATTTCCAGATTTATGCCTGACTTTACTCCATTGATCAATAAGGCACAAATATGTCATATTAAACAGGGACACCATGGCCCTGGGAGATGCCCCAAGGATTTTTCTCTTTGAAAGAGACAGGAACAAGGATGTTCTCAGTCAGGCATCTGCCTTCTGAAGGATACAGAGATCTAATATGAGCACACTGAGGTCATCAGAGGAGTCTGATTGTTTTACCCTCTTGTCTGTATGACTGGGGTGGTACCATGGATAAGGATGCTGCTAGATGATTGTTCAGATGGCGCACCACTCTAGCAGGGTGCTCTGTCTGTAAACTGTGTTGGATTAATGCAATACTTTGGAAGAGAAAAAGAGCATAGAGCAGTCTGTCATTTGAAAAAACATACAACAGTCAAAAATAAACAAACTTAACTTGTCTAAAACACTTGACAGCTGCAAATTCTGTTAATGCTTTCGCTAAATGAGAGGAGAATTTCTCCTCCATAAAACCATCCTTTTAAACAACACTGCAGTCATGACCTCACTGCAGTTCCTGAATTCTTTCTGAAAAGATTAAAAATGAACTAATACACCAGTGATCTCATCACAGCTTAAAGGACATCTTACACAGGAGAAAAGGCAGGAAAACTTCAGTGGTTTGTTTGCATCAAGAGTAACAAAAACATTGTATCATAATTGTTGAGAAACACTGAAGGTACAATGCCAGAAAGGCATTTTTCCTACCTTTATCTATACCTTCTCTTGTCTCTTCTGTGTCCTTCCTGCATGTTTTAGTGTACCTGATTACTTTGAATCATATACATTACTTTTCCCAAGTACACAGAAAAGACGTTTTGCAGAGAATACGCATACAATCATGTTACACAAAAGTATTCATGTTACACAAAAGTATTCATACGTACTTCATCCACAGCTTACATTATTCTGGGTAAGAACACCATCCTATATGTATATACAGTTCTCAGGCTAGGGTGTCATGAATTATAACAGGTCTCATCTACTTTGGAGCTGTTGCGTCTTCTAACAGAAACAAGGAGGATGAATAAGGAGAGATGCTTTGTTTCATTTTGCAGGAGAACCTATAAGTTAGTATTCATGTAACTGAGAATCCCACCACATTTTAAATGTTGTATTCCATTCTGAGGTTGGAAACTAGAGTATCTTCAGAATACGAGCACAATGTTAACAACAATCTTATCTCTTGCACCCATAGGTACACCTCAGCTCTGGCTTGAGATCACACGTTAGGCAATGAGGTGACAAACCGGTTTCCTTCCTCAAGCTGAATGTCACGTAGTTGCCCAGGGGTCCATTTTGATGGGGGTCATGTTCCCTGACTTTTCAAGGGGAAATGTGCTGGTGTAACCCTTTCCCACCCTGTATACACTTGGCAGGAGAAAAAATTGCTCCTTTCCACGCATGACATTTCCCAGCCAGGTAGACAGGTTGAGTAGCCACCTGTTAGACACTGACAAAGGAACCTCCAAAAACCAAGTGGAGATGCATTCCCAGGGCTAAAGCAAACTGATATAAAGGGTGATGGTACCTTTCTACCCACCCAATAAGATTTATTACTCCTAGATGGGGCAACACACAAACCAACCCCAAATGCTTTGTAGCTGATAAATCTGCTTTTGTGAAGAGAGCCCTAATCAGTGGTATTATAGGCTAATATATGCTGCACCAGTAGTAGAAGTCCAAAAGCCCCAAAGAACAGTGCAGGTCATTGTTACCAACAAGAAAATAGTAGGTGAAAGGCTATTGTAATTCCTAGCAGCAGGAGCCTCTCTGGAGGCACAGACTTCCCAAAACAAAGAGCTGGGGATATTTAGCTAGATCTCATCCCCCTGCAGATTTACTAGGCCAGCTCAGTGTAGCATAAAGGAGATGAGCAAGGTCCTGAGCTATACTCAACATTCATTGCTCTGTTGATTGTGAAGAGATATCTATAGATCAAGATCTTGAACAGAGACTGGTGTACCAGCTGAAGCTGTACAAACTAAATCATATATTCCCCAACTACAGATAAAACAAATGGTCAATTTTAGCCTAATCATCACTTCTGCCAGAGGAAAGAGAAACTCTTTGAGGTAAGTTCTCTTGGATATAATTCTTTCTTCCCAGGTTAAAGAAGGGCTGGAGCTAATACATATCCTGAGTCATAACATGGATTTGCACCTTTCCTGTTAAATATCGCTGGTTCATGTCCAAAGCATCACTTTTATTCCTAATGCTCACTTATACCATTACAACTTCTACATTAGTTGCAGGTGTGAAATGCCAACTGATCCACACCTCTCTTGCTGTCAGCAGGCAAGTAATGTATGTCAAAGTCCTTATTCTCAGAGGTGAGGTCACCAGGATCTCCCCATTTGCACATCTGCTTTGCTAAACACAAAGCTCTGGAGATTTGCAAAGCTCCAATATGTCCAAATTGGGATGAGTTCACTGGGGGCCACACATGAGAAACTATGTGTGTTTCTCCTTTAGTGGGCAGGTCATAGAATTTTCCCTCTATATAAAATATTTGCTGTTTTACGACAGGCAGCATATTTTGCTAGTTTTCACGTGGATATTGTATGTTCTGTATTAACAAAGGAAAAGGCTACACTTCATGTTACATGATACAAGAAAATTCAGGATACCAAGTTAAAAAAGAGCTCAATACATTAAGCAGCTTCAGAAATATGTTATTATTCAGTGTGCCTCTGCTTGGACTGTGAAGATATTAACTCCTGGAGGGACAATGCTGCTGGAGACTGCTTCAGAGAGGCATCCAGATTTGGTTTTGAGGGCTTCAGAGAAGTGTTCATGTATTTCTACTTCCTCCTGTTAGTGGATTATTTTTTATACCTTTGAAAAAGTCTTTGAATTAATGTGTGCACATGGTGTCTACATCTTGCCCTGGGATCTCTAATACAGAGTATTTTTTGCCTTCTACATTTTCCACAAGGTCAAAGACTAATCATATATATATACACCTAATTATTTCCTGATTTCTGCTAATATCCTTTAATATCTGCAATAAAGATTCCCACAAGCAATCTATACAGACTATTTTTTATCTTCATGTATGGTGAAGATGTAGCCTTGTAATGCCATCTGGTTATGACATTATGATTCTGGTTATTCTGGACTTACAGGACATTTTGAACACATGCATCCAAGTGTCATTCACCACTATGAACTATACTTTTTCTCCCTCAGTTGAGTATTTCTGAAGCTCTATTGGGATAATGTAATCAAAGCTGACCTTACTTTCTAAAATTAGAAATCTGAGTATTGGTCAGCAGCTATGTGTCTTGTTACATGGGATTTAGAACTACCACCTCCATAGTGACTTAATTTGAAGTAAAAGCAAGTTATTTCAAAACCCCATGGGATATTGTGGAAAGCCATGAGCAGAAGACATAGGTCAGAGCATGTTTCATGAGCATCTGAGATCTCAACCCTGAGACTATGTTGCTCAAAACAGACATCATAGAATGGTTTGGGCTGGGAGGGACCTTAAAGATCACACAGTTCCAACTTCCAGCCATGGGCAGGGACACCTTTCACTAGATAGGATGCTTCAAGTGCCATCCAACCTGGCCTTGAACACTTCCAGGGATGGGGAAGCCACAGTTTCTCTGGGTAACCTGTTCCTCATATCTCCTTAAGGAAGCTGTTTATTTCACCAGGATCAAAGAAATGCACTTTTAATATTGAGGTAGGGAAGTGCTTGATAAAGAAATGTTTGATTTTGGAAAAGGATCTGTGTTAGTATATTAAATGAACTGTGCTGTAGCAACCAGCATAGCTTGCATGGCTCTTCCTGGAAATGGCTACTGAATTAAGAGGTATCCTTTTTCCCTGAAATTTGCACCAGAAATTCAGAGCAAAAATTTGTCATGTTTCATTAGGATGACTTCATTACTTTCCCAATAGGAATTACATTTGTTTCTCTGGGCTGCAGATATAGCTGCAGTAAGCCCATGAAAAGAAATGGGGAAAAAGAGATACTGATTTTCTTGGGATGAAATACAGAAAAGTATTTGAGTAATATGGTCTAGATTTTTAAAGAAAATTTAAAGAAACATTTTTCAAGTATTTGCCTTTGTTTTATTTTCATTTTTGCCCTGTGTAATTATGAGAAATTTAGAGACAGCTTATAAGATTTTTAGTTTCTGTTGAGAATTGCTTTTTCCAAGATAACTCTGTATGCTATTACTTTAGCCCACTGGGTATCATGTAGGCAAGGTGTAAGTTTATGCACATGAATATTTCTGTCTTCCACTTATGCATGCTGAGACAATATCAACTTATACTTTCTCCTGTCATTGGTCTTGATTCCATAGAGAATTTTTTTAATCACCAGCAAGACAATTTGGTAATATCATGTAAAGTGTTACAGCATCATTTCTGTGATGATTTACACCTGCTGAGGATCTCATCATTGAATTTTAAACCATATTTTAAGTTCAGAAAATAGAGAATGTTTTTTCTACAAGACACCACCATTTCTATTTTTAGTAGAAATACCCTTTAATTTATTGGCACAGTTCTTCTAAATCATACAGAGCTTTTGAACATGAAGACATCACTTTTGCACATTTGCACTGCCCTGAAAAATTTAGAGCACACTTCTGTACTGGATTAAATCAACTCAAGTGTAAATGCCTATACGCTATTTTAGACAACCGTGCATGAGGGACATACCTTTATAGGGATTCTAAAGAATACAAAACTAAAAATACCTCTGTTGCAGAGAAAAGGCACTGCATTCCCACCTCTACCTTGGGATTCTGGTTATATATTTTTAACTCTTGTACGTTTATTTCCAAGCCTGTTGGAAAGGATGGAAATGATCCCATTGATGCCAACAATCTCTGCTTTCTGCTGGATTAAGGAAGATGTTTGTGCATCAGATTTATTGGTGATATCTCACTAATGAAATGGGGAATTTTATAAACACATCAGGGAGGATAAGCACCCAATACAAAGATGTCAGATAGAGATCCAGAAATTACAGTCTCCTTGTAACAGAAATAAAACAAGGAATGCTTACTAGCAAGTCATGAATTTCTTTATAATTGCTTCCACATTTGGGGCAACTTCTTCCTAAATCATCTACAGAAACCCTGCAATTCATAGGACTTTTAACAGTGGTTATGATCAGAACAACACATCTATGATACAAATTACTTTGGGAAGAATTTTTTTTTTCTCGTCAAATTACTTTTCTGAGGTTTTATTTCAATATCAAGCTATTTTCTTCTTCTCCTCCTCATTTCTATTTCTAATATAAAAACAGGATTCTTATCAATTTAGAAGAGGAATAAAACTAAAGAAAATTCAGGTAGAACTGTAAAGCATGGTCTATTTTAAAGTTCCAACAACAAGAATCTGTTTTGTGCTGCACTTCTGTCATGAACTCAGTTTTCCATAGTGCATTCAGTGTCATAATAATGCAAATCAAATACAATTTTAATAACTCCTTCCATTTAAATGATCTATTAATGTTTTAAGACTCCAACACTTATGAGCATAATTCTAATTGCATGATTTTGCTGTAGGCAGGTTTTATAGATCTGCCTGATCTTTAGATATTTGCACCATTTGGATTATTTTAAATAATTAATTTTTGGAAGAGTTTCAGTCTCAGTAACAGCAGTTGGGCTTGACAGTGGTTTTCTTGTGAGTAATTGTATGTATCTGCTTCCACATGAGAAAAAAATAGATAAATTTAGAACTCCTTGAAAGGAGATGGCTGAGGTTTATATGATGACAAATGTTAAGAATAGTCTGAAGAGGGGAATATTTATTAACTATGTTAATACAAGAAAGAAAAGCGGTTTAAAGTGAACAAAATTTCATGTTTGTCATGCAGCAGAATTAACTTGTAGGACTTTCTGCCACAGGATACCAAAAATAGATTAAAAGAGGACTAGATATGCATGGAAGATAGTTCCTTTGATATCATTAACATTCTTGTTTTATGCCATTATCAGTCTCTATAATGCCCTGGGTGGCAGGAACAAGAAAAATACCTCAGGAGAAGAATTAGTGTGTGTTTGACTTCTGACATTTGTGTATCTACTAGGGGTTTCTGGCACAGATGCGATGAGGAGCTGGTTTGACCTTTGGGGTAACTCAGCACAGCTACTTCTAGGCAAGGCAAACACTTGTTTGAAAGCCTGTTCCTCTCTCCAGAAACTGTGGAAAACCTCAGGATTTCCTGTCATTCTGCAGAGTGAGCTGAGGAAAAAAAAAGACTATGGGTATTGGGAAGCAGGTAAGCACAGCAGCAAGAGTTGCAAAGAAAGCATTTGCTGAGTGGCTTGTGAGGGCCCTTACCTTGACACAGTTCCCAGGCTTTAACTCTAGTGTCAGGCTCTTGGCCACTGGCATGCTAGTTCTCCTCATCCTCGTACGTGCTGTTCTTCCCCTTGAGCATCAATTGAGATCTATGGCAGAAGGTTCCCTCCTTCAAGATGAACCAAAACATCAACACAATCTTGCACTCTTGGTTCAACACTTCTTCTGTAGAGAATTCACTCCAACATGACAAATGCCTACATAAGCCTTGAACAAATGAACATTAAAACTAGAAGTGGTAATTTTCTTTGGGGGTATAGAATTACTATGTTCTAATTGTTTCTAATTGTACACTGAGAAGTGATTTCTTGTCTGCAAAAAATAGCATGTTCTGTAGTGAATCTGGCTTTACCCTTTCCAACAGTGCTAGTTCTGCCTATTTGGTGAATTCTATGTCTGGCATGACAGAAAAGAAGAATATTTCCTCTGATATATTAAATGTGCATTTTCCTTGCAGAATGGAATCCTAACAGACTTACTATAGAACTTACACACTGGTAAAGAATTACTGTACAAGTTGTGCAAAATCAATGACAGATTTTTACTTCCACAGAAACACTTAGATCAGTCCTAGTGAGAGGACTGGAAGAGGCAGTGGGACATTGGTATACATGCCTTGAGAAATATAAGCTTTTACATGAACAGATATGGATATGGATAATTGAGAAGTTGTGGGTGTCCCATTCCTGGCAGTGTTTAAGGCTAGGTTGGACAGGGCTTTAAGCAACCTGGTGTAGTGGAATCCATAGCAGGGGCTGGAACTAGATGATCTTTAAGGTCCCTTCCAACCCGAACCATTCTATGGTTCTAGGATACTTTCTCCAGTATTTGAAATTTTCAGTGCTGCATCAAGTCAGATCATGAAGTTCTCAATTATTCCTTCTCAGAAGCCATCCCAAACAAGAACATCCTGAGACAGTAAACTGATGATACAAGTGGATTATGTATGGAGTTTTCCATGAAAAGCCTGTGTTGGAAAATGCCAAACAGTCAAAAAGATTTGGAGAAAATAATGTGGCTTTCATGAGTTTCTTCAGCTGAAAACAAAATACTAAAGATGTTTCAAAATCATTGCATCTCAGTAGGTATTTTTCTAAGTGAACATTTGCTTGGGAATTTTGGTTTTAATTTGTAAGTGAAAGCAAAAAATAGAATATTTTGAAATTACTGAAGCAAATGGCTCAGTTTGATTTCTTTTCTTTTTTTTTTAGCAGCTTACTGATTAGCCAGAGAATTAGTTGAAAAATATCTTAAAAACTCCCAAAAGACAGAAAAAAGTATTTCCCTGCCAGCTACAAAATGAGAGAAAAATATAAAGACATTTTCATTTAGCAGGAAGATTTAGTAAGATACCCACAGCTTCATACAAGTTGAAGACTTGAACTTGGACATACTTTGGGTTTCTTTCCAAGTGTGATCCTTACTTATGGTAAGTGATAATGTTTTTACTAGACCTGGTCATCTGTACTCAGATAAATATCTGGAAGTTTTCCAGTCTCTGCAACGGTTATAGACTGTTTCACACGCTGTCACAAGAAGGAGGGCAGGAAGCATGAGCAGGGAATTTCACAGTTTTAGTCCAAACTAATGTTTTTAAACAGAAAATTGTGGTTAATTCTGAATTTAAAAATGTGCTTTAATTCTTAAATAATTAAGAGTGGGCTATCCAAGGACCAAGAGCTCTCGATGCCAGGAAGGGTTAAGCTTTGTAGCAGGAAGAGGGAAGGCCTGTATAGCGACACCCTGCCTTGCTAATGGTGAAGAGCAAGACCATCCTTAGATGCCTGCTCAATTTGTCAGGAATGTCTCTTCTGAACTATTACCTCCAGCTTTCTCCAGAACACCTTCATCCCTTTTATCTGCAAGGTATCTCAAAGTTTACTGTCTGCCTATCGCCTCGGCTGAACCACACTAATAGCCAGCTAATTACATGTGAACACTCTAATTTTCTTTGTCTTTCTCAAAAGAGCCCCATGCATGTGCAGACAAGCACCTGATTAAACTTTTGCTTATGCTGTAGAACTGCAGCACTGGGTAGAACTGGTGCACCAGCTGAAGCATGATAGAATTCATTGCATGTTTCCTGCCCTCCCTGCTGCATTCCCCCCACCAAGCCACCACCAACACTTGTCATTCTGATTTGCAACATCACCTGTTGCTCCAACACCAGGTTTCTCTAGACCAGAAACTGGAGCAAAAAAGAGAAATAAATGTTTGTCATTGAACTGAACTGAGAAGAAGGAAGAAGAGAATGATAAGATCATAGCCTGCAGCACTTTGTTTATGAGAACATCCTTCCAGTGATGTATGTCTGCACCAGGTGAAAGTATTGTGTCACCCCTAACATATTTTAAATGCCAAAGCTGTCATGCAAGAAGACAATGATGAACAAGTTTAAACAGAATATGGTATTGTAGCCATGTAGAGAATTACCCTTTAAAGGTTTGCACTGGTAGAGCTTCTTAGCAAAATGTTTCCAAACTCTTATATTCCCCTACAGAACCTCTCTCAGAACTGAAATTACATGAAAATATTTCTATTGTAGATACACTGATGGATTATTCATAAACCAGTGCACTTTCTCATGCCCTCACTCCCATACTATCTGAACTTCTCATAACTCTTTGGATACGAACTTTACTTCACTTAGCAAATAGGCAAATAAAGGTATGTCTAGCACTGTGCATTTAAGAGCAGGGACTGGCCCCAGGTCGCTGCATGTCAGAGGTTTACTTGGACTTGCCCTAGCATGCTCCTGTGGACTGAATTCCCATTAGCTGCTAGGGCTCCCAGACCACATTAAACTTCAGTTTGTGCGCTTCAAGACTGCCTCATGTTGTGGGGCAGGGTCAGCAGGGTCATTTGGAAGATTCCCTTCAAATGTGTACTCCTGGGCAGAAGTGAAAGGCTAATGTAGAAGAACCTTTAGTCACAAAGCAGGTATGCCCAGAGTTGTCATCATATGTCAGTTTTCTTTCCAGATATTTATCTTGAGCTCAACTGCACGAACACCATCACAGTGTTATAATGCTATTTCACAACATGACTCATTCGCTTAGACTGACAGCTCAAAATGAGCATTGGGAAAGCCAGCATCCAACACATGATGTTGAATATGGGCGTGACGATATCCACCTTGGATTCAGGTGAAAGAGTTCTAGCCATCTATGTCACATGGGAATGAAGGCAACCATGACACCATGGAGTTTTAAGTGTTTGAGGCAAGTCAAGGTCAGAGACACTCCATGAACCATCCATGACAGCATTAATAACACTACAAGAGGAAAGGGACCTCCTCATTGCCTGAAAATAAGTTCAAGGAGCTAGGATTTCATCAGCGTTTACCAAGGTCCTGTGTGAGCTTGTGCAACATGTTCAATATCTCCCCATCAGTTTTCCTTTCTATAAAATGGAGATACCTTATTTTTCTCACAAGATTATTAGGAGGATTTTCCAATCAAGGTTCTTTATAAATGCAAGCCTTCAAACAGTATTTAAATACCTAAATAGAAATGGTCTCCAACTTCTTTAGGCAGAATGCTAGTTTTGATGGGGACTAGTCACAGTGTCCAGCTTAATATCAGGCTACAGGATCATACACTGCATCTTTAAGACATAGTTTACTTCTGAATCAGTAAATGTACTAGACAAAGCAGCCATTATTTATGCATTCCTGCATACATGGCAAGGTGAAAATAATAGAATAAACATCATATACTTCATTATGATATCGGTTTACACTTCCAGGGTACACAAAAAGAGGCCATTTCATCAAGCTAATTGCCTGAAAGTAAAAGAGAGAGAACTTTAGCTATTAGTCTATTATGGGGCTTTTTTCTTAATCACAAATAGGGGCCGTGTGTCCCTGGGGGGATGTGTATTCTAATTTACAATTGAACTACAGATCAGAGCAATCAATCTTGTGCAGCACTTTTACAGTGTAATTGCTGCAACATAACAAATAATAATAATAAAAAAAAAGAAAGCAGCCTAAGTCGAGTTTCAGCTTGAGGTGGAGATATTTACCAGGCATTGGTTCAGGGTGGGAGGGAGGCAGAGAGAGAAGAGAGGCGCCAGAGCCATGAATATGCAATGAGGGCTCATTAGTGCCCCAGTGTTGCCATGACAAATGGCATTATCCCCAGACTGGTGCAGCCTAAACATGAATTTTATAACGACCCATTTATCATGACTTGTCATGGACTTCTTTACTGTACTTTTCTACTGACTCTCACACCTTCCACCATTATCACCTCAGACTCACTTCCTTTTGTTATTTCCTCTTATTCTAGCTTCGTTCTTGGTAATGATTCTCAACTGATAAGAAGAAGAGGACCACAAATACCAGTATGTTGGTGTTCAAGAGTGTAGAACTTGCTAAGCAGAAGACCCACCACCAAAAGTGTAGATGGTCCTCAGCCCACTTACTAATGGATAAGTGTCCTCATTGTCACAAATATCTGCAATCTTGTCAGTTGACTCAGCAGAAAGGTCTCGGATTGACTGAGCATCAAGACAACTGTCTTTCCATTTTGGTAGATGTGATGGATGAATATATTTTGTTGACCTAGGCCTGTCTAAAAGTGCTCTTCCTCAACCCACTCCAGCTATGTGCACAGTATAAAAATCCACCCTTATCTTTACATTGATAAAGATATTAAATCTGATATATAGACAAAACCTGCTCTTTCCCCAGCATCTGTTAAATTAAAATATGTATTAGATGTTAAAATCTAAGTGATAGGAAAAGCATTTACCTTCCAGGAGCAAGAGATAGTCAACTCTAGAGGAAAACAAAATTACTGCAGAATAATTATTGTCTGGCTTTAGCTCATTTCTGGTCACTGCACACTGTCTCTTACTGCTGTCCCTTCAGCTTACCCGATTCCACATTTAATATACCACTGCTTATAAAGAAATCCCTGTGGCTCAAAAGGCTGAATTGCCACTGCTGGGCTAGGGCCTGCTCTCTGGTATACAGAGGCTTTCATTTCCCAAGTTATGAATTTGACATCTCATGGACCAATCCATGCCAGTTTATTTCTGAGAAGTCTGTCCTCTTTATTTACCCCAAATAGTTTCACTGTCAGTATGCTTTTTTTTCCACTATGAAGTGGCTAGAGTATCTGGAAGTATCAAGCCTTTCTTTGTTGGATTTTACACTTTTGCTATTACAAGAATTTGTCTTTAGGGATAGAAAAATCAAGCAACTTATTTCCAGCTATTACTTGGATAGGACTTCATGTTCTTAAACAAGTTGTGAGATCCCATGATCTCTGAAAACAACTCTCCCGAGGTCTTACATCAGGATAGTCCTACAGTTCTTTCATTACTCTACTGGATGTTTGAAAATATTAAAAGGCATCTAACATCCCAGTCTAGCAATTTATAGACTCAGAGTCTGGTGCTGTAGCCCTCAAAACCTCTATTTCTTTCTCAAAAATCTGTACTTTGCTATTATTGTTGCCAAGACAGGCACGTGTTTCACTAGAAGTAGTTTGTCAAAGCAACAGTCCATTATCCAAAGATTCATCACAGGTTCCCACTTCAGTACATGATGGAGGAGAGTCTGGGTGTCAGCAAGTGAGGAGAAAGGAAAGCTTCCTCTCAAAAAGGTGCATTAGGTAAATGGTACACCTTGATTAAGCTGGGCATACCTGATTAGGCCAGCACATGTTGATGTGTTCTTGCCATTCATTCTCTTTTTCTTTCCCCCACAAACCCATCTGTGTTCCTTTGGAATATATATATTTAAAATTACACATATATATATACATATTAAAAATATATAAAAATATATATAGCTTTTAAAAGCCCCAGACGGCATCTTGCACAAATGTCTGACCTTTGATTGAGAACCCCAGCTCCCACTGCAAATACAAACAATGTTCTGTTAATTATCAGGAGACAACAGAGGAATAGAAACCTCTCAAAGAAGCAAACCAGAAATGACTTCCAATATTGCAGAAAATATCCACTATCTTTGGAAGGACTCGGGACACAGCAAATATTATCATTATTCCTAAGAATGCTTGCCCTACGACCCAGGTGGTCTGCATCATCTGTTGAGTGAAGAGAACAGTTGTCATAAACAATATGGCATAATTAAGCCTTTTCTTTTAAGTGCTTATTAGTTCTAAAACTTGCTATAGTCAGTTTATAAGGTCAGATTAATATGCCTGATTGGCAAGCCATTATCTGCAGTTTATGTGATGGAATAAGCAGATTCCTGTTTGAGTTGGTTTTAGTAATTCATAGATCACATCCAAGGAGCTTATTCTATTATTTTATACCAATACTTGCAGGGCCCTTAGGGAAACAGGCTCATCTTTCTTCCACTCACGTCTTCAAAAAGATAGAGATTGAAACAAAAATTATTAAAGGCCAGCCAATGCAGATGACATCTAGCTCTATGTCACTTTAATGTCCAGTACCACTACAATCACATCAGAGATCTCTAGGTTGAGATCAACAACCATATGGAGGGCAGCTGCCTAAGACAGAAAAGCATTCACTTTTCCTCAGCCAGTCCACAAATGGCAATCATTAAAATAAAATAATTGCAATCCTTAAAACGTTAAGTCCTTGCTTCTGAACCAAGAGGCCTTTAATGACAGAAAACACCCAAATTTCAGCAGGAAAAAGATGACTTTGTCACATGCATCCATCTTCCAATAAAAATATCAGCTGTGAGATAGTTTCAAAGAGAAATTAAGAAATATAGGCAAGATTTTAAAATAGAAGAAAAGCCTATAAGCTATGACTAGTTGTTTACCCTGGATTCAAGGGAAGTTTAGCGACTGATTGATGTAGGATCAGAAGCAGGCTATGGATGAACTCATGAAATTTCTTATCCAAATATATATTTTAATGCAATCAAATCCTGACCATATAGTAAAAATCTACAAAGTTATATTTGGTAGTTTGTTATATTCAAGATAGAATTCACAAATTGAAAATGAAAAAACCTCTAACAAAACCTGGAGAACTGTGGTGCGATTACTATATAATGCTGTTCAATTGACATATTTACAGGAAAAGAAAAAAGCAGATGTTATTTCCCTGTATAAAATGATATACTTTTAAAGACATGATGAAATTATAACCCTGAACACAAAACTAATTCTGAATGAATACTTCAGTGTTTGAACACCGAGGTAGCACCAGGAAGATATCCTCCTGTGCTTGTAAGGACTACTGGTTGCACTATGTAAACATGGAGAAATCAATCCCTCCTTCAGTTGTGTTTCAAATATGGCCTAATACATTTTCTCTATTTAAAGCCTGGTTTTAGTCATCCTAATAAATAAACAATCTTTTCCTCTGGGTAGACTTCAGCTTTGTCTTTAAGCTTCCTCCACCTTTCTCTCTGCAGAGCTAACGGCTTACTGCACCCCACTTTTAAACAAACAAACAAAACACCCTTCTTTCCCCTCCTCCCCACTTCTTTTATAACATCTTCAGTCATTAATGAGTTAATAAAAATCTCAAAGTCATCTGGGAATAGATAAGGGGAAAGAAAGAAGAGTATTGTACACATAATGACAGGCTCCCTGCTGGCCCTAAGATGTCATGGGTCAGCCATGTCAAGAATGTGTGTGCCCAATCATCTGCTGATTTTTATCAGCAAGGCCTCAAGCAGAATCTGACACAGCCAGTTTGGGAGTTACAATGAATAAACAATGACTTCTTGGATTGTTGGCGGCTGTATGATAGAGTGAGAGGGTTTATATATACTAAAACATGATGACATTAGCAATCAATATACCAATTACTGGACAAGTTATTGGACGAAGAACGCACATGTCTTGAGCTTTGTGCACTTTGAACATACTACCAGCAATGGAGACCACAGAAATAATGTTATTTAACCCTTTGCAAACTAATACCCGATGATGCCTTGAAGTTTCTGAGAGCATGTGGTAAAAGAAAACCTGGTCTGATTTAGCATATTAAGCCTTTCAAATAGAATCCATAAGCCTGACAAATTTCTTTTTCATTAGGAGAGGAGGAAGAAAGAAATAGGCTTCTTTTTTCCTCAAGTGAGCAGCTGGGTGTTGAAACAATGGATTCTAATTGATTTAAATTATTTTCCATAAAGTTTCAGAGGAAATAAATTTCACCCAAACACTCCAAGCATCCTACACAAAGTTCATCACTGAGAAGTCAGAACATATGTTATATAGGATGGTTAAGAATTTATCCAAAAAGCTCTCACATGCCTATTCTGCAGTAAAGAACATAAAGCTTTAACATTCTTCCATTCCTGTGTTACTGGAAATGCATTTCTGTATCTGATCAGTGATTGTCCTCTTTCTTCCTTTAGTCAGCTCAAAATATTTGGTGTTTATGAGTTCGTCTTCTGTTATTCTGGAAGTGATTGTGCAGATTCAGTGCCAGCTATAATTGAAGCCAGAATAAAATGCTGTTAGATAAGTCACCTAATTCAAAGCACAAATATAGAAGACAGCTAAGGTGGAGATCTATGTGGCAGGCAGATCTGCCGTATCTATGGGCATAGCATGAAGTGTTGTCTGGACTGAAGTTAAATGGTGCCAACTCTCCATTGTCCGTTAAGGTGGACAAATCCATGACCTAACGGAAAGCTGATGGGTTTTGCCCTGAAGGTGCATCATTAAAACAATGTGGGTAAGACAAATTTTAGGATGGCTTTCCATCCCTTTCTGTGTAGCCTACAAATGACAACTTTTACTGCAACCTGGGAAGCAGCAATGCCACATACCCTTTGGCTTCTGCTCAGGTGGGAGCAAACAAGGCAGGATATAAATATAAAACTTAACTTTGCTGGTGCATCAGGAAATCCAGTAGAAATTGTGTGAAAATAGGTAGAAGAGTTCAGACATCAGACTGGCACTGTGTACTTATGTATCAGGGGCTGAATATAATGTTAAGATACATCTCTTACAGATCACTTCTGTGATGTAAGGGCTAAAGCATTACTGTTAAATTACAATCAAATCTATTCCTGCTTCTCAGAGTACTAAGCACTTCTCAGAGTTGTTTTGGATGGTAATAGCAGAGGGACCAAACTCAAACAAAGGGAAAGACTAGATGAGACTGCATCTGGTTTTAACTGCAATGGTTATGAAATGTTCAGCTGGATTCTTTCAAATCTCTCTTCCCTTCCCATTAAGTTCTTGAAAAGTTTGGAAGTTAATTTGTCCAGAGCATCTGATATGAATAACAAAAATGTTTCAAATATTTTTAAATGTAAATGTTTCATAAATTAGCACAATTACCATACATTACAGTGAATACAGTTTAAAAACCCAACTCAATAATCCCTCCTCTGTAATTTACAATTAACTTTTTTGCCTCAAGGTAACAGCTACATTCACAAAAATAATGGTAATAGATTGACCTTGTTATGAATGGATAACAAGCTGGAAACAATATAGTTTGTCACAGAGCATTAACTGTTACTGTTGAAATTGTAAATAATGTGCATAGGACTTACAATGTAAATGGCTCCCCTTAAAAATATTAATTATGTCGATTAAACACTTGATGCATAATGGATTATTCTGAAACCTATTTAAGTCCATGTCAGATTGAGTACACCATTTTCTAAGATCCCATTCCCAGACTACTAGAAAAAAAACCTATGGCTGTGCTTTAACCGCTTAAGGTGAACAAAGGGCTTACAGTGGAATATCGCCTTAATTAAACATATACGGCTACTGCTTCTGTTTGGATTGCTTGCATGGTTTTTCCACTTGAGTATGGCATCAGAAGCTTAGACTGTCTAGAAACACCAGGTTCTTCTGAGATGCTTTTAGTCTGCTTTGGCAACTAATAAAAAACAACCTTCATCCAACAGGGCTGGCCACTCACTGGAGGATCTCCATGGGATACAGAGCATTCTGCTGGCTTTTATACCACTTTGTAATCGCTGGTAATGGGGATAGAGGAGTATAGGTGAGTTTTTACACCCACAAGTCAGTGAAAGCTATGAAGGCTGATGCAACAGAGTGTGTGTCCTTTGGAGCCAGAGCTGTGCTCATCTAGGAAGAGATTGCTACCACATGGCTTTAGAGTGACCCAGAACTGGTCTATAACACATGGCATAGTAAAGAACTGATTTTTCTCCCAGTGCCTGGTGACCACTAATCCATGAATAAGAAACTCAACCAGATTTTTGTGCTTCCCAACCACAGTAAGTACTCCTCAGCTGTAGCATAACACTGGACTTAGCAGCACAATACTTCAGTGTTCTGGCCAATTACCATGTGTAGACTGTCACGTTATGAAGGAGGGATTCCTACTACATTATCCACATAGAGAAAGTGATATTAAAATGACAAGCCACCAAGAGGTCAAATAACCAGTTGCCAGAAGTTAAAATAACTAGGCTGTGGAACAGCAATGTCTGAGGAGCTGGCATGTGTCCCAGGACTGGTTGTCACACAAATGAAACAAAAGACTGCTGGAATCTTTTTGGATTGACTGTTATTTTATCTGAACATAGTGTAAACCTATCACTTTGGGTTTTCAACCAAATGCCTGAACTGGGAGTTAAGAAACTGATTCAGTAAAATATAGGGTCTTTTTATGCCTCATTTTAACATGTGTGAGCTTCATCTACTTTGTTTAGCTTAGTCCTTTGGGATCAAGGACTGTTCAGACATCCTGGGCATAAAGAGTCTGATTATAGCTAGAGCTCTTCAGTGCTCCAGGAGTACCAAAAGGTGTGTTCTCCCATCTGGGCAGAAACAAAGCCACTGCACACATAAAACTGAGCAGACACCTCTTCCCCCATGATGGGGTCAGAATCCCAGCATGGGGCTGGATAAAGAACACTCAGATTTCCCTCCACCCAATGTTTTTCTCTGGGCAGCTCTTGTTTCACCTTCAGTTAAAGTTTAGCTGTTTGCTATACATTTGGTGTCATCTCTTTAAAGATGTACATCTGAATGGGCAAGAAAGTTAGGGATTAGCAATGGGCAGAGGTCAAATCCGTCAAGACTTTAAGCATGTCATTGGTTGTAAAAAAGATTACATTACTGGCAGCTCTTTGCCAGATCAGTACTTCGATGCCAAATGTTAATCCTTGCTCGGGCAAGATGGCTTGTAAATGTTATAGGAGAACATAGCTTTTCCTGTAGAAAACAGGCATTTATGGTAAAAAACACGGATTATTTTCTCATGCTTACGTTTGCATTTCATGCCAATTCACCCTTGCTTGTTATGAGCTTCGCTTCAGTACTTACATTTAATCGCTTAAGATCTTTATTTGTACAGCTAAGGAGAGTATGGCTGGGTTCTTAAAGCACTGGGGAGCAGAAGAGCCAGAGTTAAGCCTCAAGGTTTGCCAGAGAACTTGCTCTCAGACACTGGGCAAAGCCTGTTTGCCTGCTGAACCTCACTTTTCCCATCTGTAAAACAGAGCTGCATGTAAAAAGGAACCTGTAAAATGTTATTTATGACTGTCAGAAGAACCATGTTTACTGGCTCTGTAAAGCAATCTACTTATTTTAGCGTGGCTAATATATATCTGTGGCTTTGTAAGTAATGTCCTTTCTTACAATTAGACAGCTTTGAGTGAGCTCAAGTTTCCAGGTCAGATGTTTACACCAGGACAGACAAGGTATAAGCCAACACAAGGCTTTAAAATAACAGAAGACTCGGTGGGCCAATAGTTTACTCTGCTGTGGACCAAGAGCATAGCTGGGTGCAACCAGCAGCTGTTAAGTGTGCGCAGGACACTGTGTGACTAAGCACTGTCTGGAAACTAATACTGTATCAGCAGCTGACTACATTTGTACAGCTCTACCCCAAACTGTAGAAGTCATTTGGCTGTTCCATGTGAAAGGGGAGCAAGCAGATCCGGGCACAAACTACTCACACCTGCTTTTGGTATCTTGAAAGCCTCAGCATCTTTGTGCCTCAGTTGCTCATCCTGTTTTGGGAGGTAATGAAACTCTATGCTAAGTCAGAAATCAATAAAGCTTCATTTTAAAGGGTCTGATGAGGTCATTGCCACTAGTGCCTGATGCACATGGGTTCCAGAATGAAGGGGACCATGTATGTTCCCAGATAGATTTGATAACAGAGACCATAAAATAAGGAAAGCAAATTCAATCTGGGGAAACCTGAGATTCTAGGTTTCATGCCACATACACTTAGTAGCTATAAAATTAGAATACTCGGGTAGAAGGGGATTTAACATTTTATCTGGCAAGAAGTAAGAAATGATATGCTGCATACTAAGTATTAAATTGTGTTAGTTCAGTTTTGTTATGCAGATGGATTTTTTTCCTTCTACTCTTTAAAATGTTTTGAATTAAAATAGCTTACTCAAGGTCACCAAAGGCATATGGTCCTGCTCAAAACTTTAAACAAAACATTAGTTTTTACAACCTTTTGTAATTTGGTATTGTATACAACATGGTTATAGACAGAGTTTCTGTAATCTGTGCAGTGGGTGACAGAAATATGAGAGCCAAATTTATAAGCCATTTAGTGAAGCATTTAATCAATTTCATGCATAGGAAATAACTCCGATTGCTTTGCTTTATCAATCTTGCTTTCTCAGAGACCTGCAGTCACCCCAACCTCAAAACACTTAAGTGCATGTGGGGGGAACCATATGCAAAACTCTAATGCTGTACACAGTGTCAGGGACTTCTGAGGACTGCTTAAACTTACTTGCTAGCATCAATAATCCCTCTTGAGGCTGTTAATATATTTCAGAAGGAAGGCAGAGAGCCCAATATTTATAGGAAGTTGCAAGGCCTCTCTTTGCAGAGTTTTTCATTAAACACCCTTTGTCTAGAAAAAAAAATCTTCGACACTGTGTAGTTATGCAGATTAAGCTTGCTTCTAATGCTAAACTGTTTGTGTGTGTTGCCTTTAATCACTTACACTTAAAAAACCTCCCAGCATCACAAGTTCCTGTTACCATAAAATATGGATAACTTATCATTTGACAAATTCAGAGAGACACTGCTTGAGACGATATTGCTCACTATAACCATAATAAGAAAAACAACACATGGAGGTCCAGACTGTCTTGAAACCCATGTAAGAGTTAAAAGTCACACTTACCCATAACTGTAAGTGGGGGAACCATCTGGGAGCCTTATCTTGTAAGAGAGTGAAGTATTAGAAGAGCTCCTCTTCTGGTCTTCAAACCATGGCTCTGAATGGACCACCTGACCCTTGGCATTGTGCAAGCAGAAAGGAACACCACTCCTCACCTCTTTCACAAGCCAACTGGTGAACTAGAAGATCCTTAGCTCTGTTCTTTATCTAGTGGAATCTGTACTCATATAGAGAAGGGATAAGACTGGTCTACTGGTATTTACCAGCACAATTTACTACTCTTTCTACTTAAGGCAAAGGAAAATATTGCCCAAACCAACCTCATTGGCTTCTTCTGAAATATGCAGTAAGAAATCGGTTTTTAAAGGCTATGTCAGAGCACATTTTCCTCATGTACTACCACAACTTGTACAATAGCCTAAGCTGAATACTACACAGCCACTTTTTTTCCTGAGTGAAAAATTCCTGAAGGAGCAAAAAGGCAATCTCTCTGATAATCATCAGCTGCTCAACTATATTAAATTTAGACAAGGCTACAATAGTGCCAGAGTTGTCCCCTGCCCTCTAAAATTAGAACTGAAAGAATGGTGGGCATAGTGCTAAATATATAACTCATTTAAAAATAATGTGCTCTCAGGCTTTCCTAATGCTGGAAAAACTGATCACCATAAATCCCTAAAGATCTGTTTGCACAGCCAGCCTGCTTCCAGCAGCACCAAACATGTTTCAGTAGGATATGTCTTTCCTTGAACAGCCACTTTCCTTCATAGTATATAGGAAAAAAGCAACAAAGATTTGTTGCAATTACACAATACACTTCTTGATCACCTACAAGGACAGAAGCTTAATCAGGCCTCTGCTTTCTATTTAGAAGCAGAAAAAAGGGGAAATAAAAAAGGAAGAGACCATATTTACTATCTCTTATAAGTGGTAATGCTATAAGAGTTGATAGAGACTATCCATTTGATATGACCACAAGTGTGAGCTTTATTTAGCCCTTCAAGCTATAGAAAAACCTTAACAATCCTTTACAGGAAAACCACCCCAACCAACCTCACAACAAATTAAGCAGCCTCATTTCCCTACTTCTATTTTGCAGCTATAACAAAATTAAGACATAATAATTTCAGAATACATAGAATAAACAGAATACATTAGTAACAGTTCTGCATAGAAAGAGAACCACAGAAAACCTACAGGAAAACCTCTTTCCTTCAGCTCCAAAATAACTTTTGCCTAGCAAAAAACCTCTCTTGTTCCTAACTCCTTTCTAACAACACATAAAACCCCTCCCAAGGAAGAACACACATTAAAGGGAGCAACCTTCAGCTGCACTGATTTTATAGCCAGCTGGGACCTGGCATGCAAATTGGCCTAAAGAAATACTGGGACCATGGAGGACTTGGAAGTCTCCATCTCATGAGACAAGGGAGGTCCCGAAAAATTTAGGGTTTTATTTTGCCTTCTGTTTCTCTTTTGTCTTTGGTTATTTTAAATATAAGAGCATCTCCAGCAGATGGTGAACCTTTGAGAAGAGTGACACAAGGGGATGGGAAATATTTGGGAGGGATTCATGGAAGTACCCCAAAAATACTCCCCTGTTTGGTGTGGTTCTTCCCTGGGGGGTGGGGATAATAAGTCTGGGCCTATAAAAAGCCAAACCACACTTAATGAAAGAAATTAGAGGTAGAGTGTGAAGTCTGGGGTTTTGGTTTGTGTGGATACTTCTGCTTCTCCACAAGTATCCAGCTGAAAAGTAATGGTGTGTGGGCTTTTTTCTTTCTTTCTTTTAGTTACTTTCCCCCTATGCTTATGGGAAGCTGCGGAGAGCTTAAGTTTGTGCTTTTTAGTCTTGAGAAGTCTGTGAGTGGTGCCTGCGCCAAAAGAAGTGGGTCTGGACTTGATCTGTTGCAAGTATAAATGCTTGTTAGGGAAGCAAACAGGTCATATTACACTATTCTCGTACTTTAAATAAATCAAGAAAGGTGTAAATGTGCTAGTCATGAACTTATTTTTCCCTTGGGCTACTTGCTTGAGATGTTTCTTTCTCTTCTTTTCCCCCGTCATTCTACCTTTGCTGTTTTGGATGGCATCAGTTTTTTGGAGGGGTTTGCCAAAAATAGTAATATTAAAAAGGCATGTTCTTTTTTTGCTCATCTGGAATATTCCAGGAAGGATTAACTCTTAATTCCCCACCCTATAAATTTGGGGTTCTTTTTCTAGTTTTGGCTTGCAGAAATGTCAAGGCAATGAAAACATAAGTAAAAGAAGCTGTATTTTTTTTTCTCTAGATAGAGATGTAGGTGTTCCAACATTAATCACCAGATGACCTGTCTTATGGGGTTTTTTTTAATAGCAACTGTAATAAAAATTCTTGTGCTTTTCTGCTGGAGGAAGATAGATCCTACTTGGAAAAGTTCCTCATGTTATGAATGTAGGATGCTGGGATGAGAAAAAGGGTATAGGAACTCAAGGTTAAATATTATTTTACTTTTCTTAAGGAATCTAATACATGGATCCAGTGAGAAGTAGGCAGCACAGAACTTGCTGGTGCTTTTCACACGTGGGACGTCCTGGTTTGTTGCCAAGGGATCTGCAGCTGATGGATACTTTCAAGGTATTCCTCAAAACTTATCTGGCAGCAAGACCATTCCGCACCTTTTACCTTCTATATCCCCAAGGAAGAGAAGGTTTGGTTTGATTCCTCCTCTTTGCTCATGAGAATGTAAGCTTATATCTTCCCTCTAGAAGAATGCTCTAACCATCATTCAGTGGGCTGTTTCTGAGGAAACTGGTGTTTTTGATGACCTTATTCTGAAAATCATTAGTTATCTACTCCTAGGAGCTGTTTGCTACTCTATGGACTTTTCTGGACTTGGTCTAGAGTTTTCAATATTTACTAATGAAAGTAAGTGATGATTAAAGGAATGCTAGTGCCTGCTGACTAGCCAAAGGTGGTTTCCCTGAAGCAGAACAGACACAACAACTTGAAAACCTCAATCAAGTGTTTTTCACTGTTTAAAAAGCACAATATTTTATGGGTGTCATTTATACACCAAAAAGGAGTCTATTCTCAATATTATATTTATCTTCTAGACATAAATAACAAACAACTCTGGTAATCAAGATTTACTGCAATTGTAATAGGTTTTGGCATCGTTTATGTATTGCAGGGAATGTTAACATAATGTTGACTTTCAGGACTGAGGCCAGGTTTTTTTTTGATTCTTAGTTTTTTTACCTTTTCTTTTTCTTATTTTAAAGCTGTATTCATTATAAAAAAGGAAAAGCCAGTATATTTGTGGCTTTTATGGCATTTGAGACTGTTTATAGCACTGTTTATATCTCCTAATCAGAAAGTCGAAATTATCTGTGACAATGTGAACGCTAAAAAGTTGTATACTATGAAGATATTTTAATAATTAATGCATGCACTATCTAGAGCAATTGACAGTGAGGTCATAAACATAATAGGCCATCTGTGTTTGATTTGTATCTGAAAATGCTTAAAGGGAAAGGCAGGTAATTCAGGCTTCTCTTACAAATGTAGACAGGCAAAGATTTTTCACCTTTCAGAAGGCTGTTGAACCATTTCATTACTTTAAAGAAGAAAAAAACCCAGAGTTCTTCCAGGCTAGAGCCTTTTAACACGCTTGTGTTTTGCTCCTGTATTCTCTGACAAGCAGAGCGCACCAGTGGGATTTTTAGTTTTCTTTTAGAGTACACAGAGGGTTGTCATTCTCCCTTATTTATTTTATATTGTTTGCTCTCTAAAAAAAAAAAATGCCACTTCAGGCTCCTGAGCATTCCCACTAGTTCCCTTTGCATTCTGGGACCTGGGTTTAAATAGTTTCCTTTGGACCTTTCCAAGTTCAAATCTGCACTGGGCTGTTGGAAGACAGCAGAACTTTTATGAAGGGATCTGGCTCATTGCACCTTTATGACCCTTCTCTGGATTTGCCCCAGCTTGTCTCCTGAACCTTTTCTCTCTTGTGAAAGTCGAGGTTCAGGTTACCTGCCTATCTGGGATAGGATTTAATTTAGCACTAGATTTCTGTGCAGTAATGGGGAGAAAGAGATTGTCTTGCTATCATTAGGACTAACTCTTTAGCTCTGGACTTATATGCGTTGGCATAAAGCCAGTATCAAGCTGTAACAACTCAATAAATAAACAACCAAATACCCTCTTGTTTTCACTGGCTGATCTGTTGACAGTCGGACTCCTGCTCTTGGCACTGACTGAGGCTTTACTGAAGGAAATGCCATTATCTTTCCTGTGCCAGGCAGAGATTAATACATTCTTAGAAATTGAATCCAGACAGGACTTCTAAATGATTTCATGTGACCTCCTGTATATCAGGGCTACTAAATACTACAAATTACCTATGATAAAACCAGAGATTGCAACCTATTTAAAGCTCTGTACATTTTTTTTCCCTCTGCTCTGGCTTTTTTTGCTCCCCAAATAGTAAGTGTAGGCAGAGAATAGGTCATAGCAAGGTAGAAATAATGTCTAGAGAAATTGGCTGAAATATATCTGGGTAATCCCACACACAGTAACAATTCTGCCAGTGTCCCTGACAATCTGATCTGGGGTTCATTTCCTTCTCAGATCTGAAACTGGAGATCAGCATGATCCTGAGCATGAAAAGGACAGACACCTGTGAGATTGCTCCTGAAAATCTTGACCACCTCTTTAACATCTTGTCCTTTGCATTGCAAAACCTTTGAAGTAGCCAAGGGAAAAGAAAATGGAATAAAGCAGGGCCAATTCTGAATTATGTCACCAAGGTGTAAAGGTGTAACACTTAATTCCTGATACTCCAAGTACCTGCTTAATGCCAGGACTTTGAAGAATAATTTTTTTCTTAATTTTGAATCAAAGGATAATAAGACAAGACCCCAGATTCACAGAGTAGAAAGAGGAAGACTTTGGTCTATGGATGTTGAGGCTGGCAATGTACTTCTCATGCTTGCATAAGCATCCTTCTTAGCTCCCATATCCTCTCAAATGAGTATCAATTGCTGGGTGTTCCAAGCCAGACCATGAAGAAGGTAATGTCTATGTAGTCTCAATTAAAGTGGGTAAACACACTTCACCTATGTTTATCTTCAGATGTACTGTTGTATCTACAGATAGAAAAATTTCTCCTAAGAGCTACTGGAGAACATTTAGTTTTTATTTATAAGGAGCAAATTTTACCTTAAACACTCCAAGTCACTGGTCTCAGTACTGGGAAACTGTATCTTCAAAGCTGCGTTCCAGTAACTTCTGTATCTACTTTTGCACCTTGTCACATTATTGGCAGCAAGGTCAAATGCCCCACATTATCCAATGTTCCCTGCGTACAGGTGCCGCTGCTTAGAAATCAAGTCCTCCTCCTGCCTTTTTGTTAAGCTGTAGAAATTGAGTTTATATGTTGCATAGTTGTGCTTGTTCCTGGTACATACGTTATTTTCATCTCGTGCTTTTACTTTCAGTATTTGTTTCCCTTTTGAAAGTTGGACCGAGCTATCTAATGATTTATTTTACCAGTGGTTATTTTTTGTCAGAAACAAGGTAATTTCCTTCTTCCTACTTGGATTTTTCTTTTTTTATTCTAGCTCTGAACTCCAGAGAGTTTTGGCCTCTTTATGCTAAAGCATTGAGGTGAGATTAAATCCTTCAAGTTCAACTGTTCTGAGACTGTTTCCCATTCTATAAAGGTAGCCTTGTTCCCTGGGTTTTGCTATATTTAGCTACATTACAGTAAATACAGAGTACTAGATTGCTCTGAATCAGAATCTTGTCCTCTCCCATCATTTGCTAACATAATAATTCTTCCTGTCATCTACGGCTTTTATTAGCACAATTTTATGTACTATCTGCAAACTTCATAATAAAGTTCATTTTATTGTAAACTACAAGCTGGGTCAAACCAAAGCAAAATGTGATCCAAGTGTTGTCAGTGATAGAGACTTAGGGAAAGATTAGGAGGGTAACTCTTTACTTTCCTGGTTTCATAATCAGCAGTTTAAAGACACCCAAAGCTGATGTTTAGTGTTTTTTAGTGGAGTTTCATGGTTTTTTGTTTTGTTTAAATCCATATATACTTTTGTTCTCTGCAACTTCTATAAAAATGAGTTCCAGCATTTAGTTTGTGCTGAGGAGAAAAATACTTTCTTGTGACAGGTGCCCTGTATGATGAAAAATAGTGAATATCATTCTCTGTATACCTTCTCTACTCTCTTTCAGATTTTATAGGCCAGATATTGTGTCCCCTCTTTCATTTTTCAGGTATTCTTTACTTAAAAAAGAAGCAGCAAGGTTCTATGATGTTTTGTATCTGTTTTGATCAGAATGACCAGAACTACCATGGTTTTATATATGGCTTGAGGATATTTTCTGGTTTTCATTCTCTACTCATATTCTTGTATCTTATTTTCCTTTTGTGAAGCACTGAATAGATGCTTTACAGTGAATCATTCAGAGTCACTGAGATATTTGACAAAGATGTGTCTAGAGCCTGTGTGTGTGTGCCTTGTATTGTATTTGCATTGACACAGAATTTCTCTTGTTTTTCTAATACCCTGGCACTTAGTATTGTGAGATCTTCTAGCCAGGTGGTCATTTGTCCATGTATGATAGCTGGTAACATAAAATCAAAAGCTCTCTCCAGTTTTCAAACTGGGTATTTATTCTTGTAAGCCATCTCATTTTATCATAGCTCAGTTTAAGCCCTTTGCTGTTAAAATTTCTTGAAGTCTTTCTAAAATCTCTACCCTTCTTGCAGATGCATATGCACGTTGATTCTTTCAACAGAGCTTTATTAAAAGGGGCTTGTGCAGACCAAGGAATGGGCTGAATATCACATGGCATTAAAAATCAGTGGTTTTGTTTAGTTAACATAATTTCAAACAGAAAGCATGGTTTTCTACTTGGGACCGTGGTCTGGCATTCAAAATATACAGGTTATACTACTACTCTGCCAAAAATCTGTTTTACCGAGCAAGTTGTTTCATCTTTCTGTGGTTTAGTTACTTAGAGGTGCAATGACTGCTTACTACTTCGTCCTACTCTATTTAGCTTCTAAACTTTCCAAGGTAGAGGGAGCACATTTATATGTACATGCATTTGTTAAGGTAAAATAGTTTGATAAAGACATCAGGTTACTGCTTTTAATCAAGGTTGCTTTCACTCTTTCAATTAATATATTTTTCCAAATTTTGGTGATACATTATATCAATGGGAATATTTATTTTGGCCACCAAATCAGCCAGCATGCCATAAGCAGCTTCCAAATTCTGCTTTATTTCAGAATGTAGAATGATTTTGTTCTTATTCTTCTGTCTTAAAGAAGCTAGCCTGCACTCCAGCACTAATAATGACAGCAAAAAAGCCAAGGACTTTTTCCCTGAGATTTCACTAAGGTGTGATAATTAAGAAATGTGAAGAGAACAAAACAACCACAGTGCGTCTGCACTGAAGATGTGCCTTTGGAGTCTGAGTAATAATTGTTGGATTGGTGACCATAAACCAGTCCTATAAATGCAAAATATAGGATGGGATCTGTGGCATTGCCTTGCAACAATTATGCCAGCAGCTAATGGCAATATCCAGCAGGTTACCCGTCCTTCCTCCCTCACCGTTTAAAGTGACACCATCCCTGTTTTTACTCTACATCTATCATAAAGACACATTGATTTCCTTTTGGAGGAAAACACATATTTCTTCCCTCTTGCAAAGCAGATAAATCTGACAGATTTTAATCAAATGTAGTTGTTCACAACTATAGAGATGTTTCCAGTGTCATAGATGAAAACCTTTATTCCTTTTCTTTTTTTTTTTTTTTTTTTTTTGAAAAGAGTGGGTTTTTGGAATTTTTTTTTGG
>NDXB01012441.1:12707-27225 GCA_002631895.1 Agapornis roseicollis | reverse complement strand
TTTGTACTGAGCATGTGTGAAATGATTTTCTTTTTTTTTTTTTTTTTCCCCAAAGGATTAGAACTTAGCCGAATTTCTATGAAGAGGTGGAGGGAGGTACATCCTTGAAATACAGGCAACGCTGCCAACATTTCAGCTGCCAACATTTCAGCCCATTTCAGCTGCCGTTTCAGCCCATTTCAGCCACCAACATTTCAGACCATTCTACAAGTTGTGGTAGCCTTCAGACATCTCAGCAGAACTCTGTTGGGTTTTTTATGAAGAAAATGACGTATTTTCCCTTCGCCTTGATCTCAGAAATGGCTGAGTTATTTATTTCCAAAAAAAACAAATGCAGCCTGAGGCAGATGCTCACTGTGGAAAATTTCAGTGCAAATAATTAAACTTTGGCTAAGTTACAAATGACTCAAAACAGTCTTATAATGGGAAATGTTGGACAACCTTGCAAGGCATGTGTGCATCCGTGCCTGTCTATAATATAACAGCCATTAAAGTTTGAAGAAAAAAATTATCTTCATGGTCATTAGAGAAAAACTCATGGCTCCTCCGTCATTACTATGTCAAGTTGCATACCAAAGCTGTTGTAGGAGGGTGTAATGAAGCTACTTGGAAAGCTGTGTCTTCATTTAAAAGGATGTTATTTCATTTATGGTGAAATTGCTGCAATTATTGCCATACGGATAACTCCAGCCATGCAGAGATCCTGAATCAGGTCTCACAGAATCAGGAAAGTGACTGAAAATTTGTGAGATTGAAAGAAACTCAGGGAAAACTGGCTATTTCTGCTACAGTTTCTAAGCTTTAGAGGTGTTTTTGTACTATAATGAAGTACTTTTCTGTAACTGATGATGTTCTGTGAACATTTACTTACATCTATACTATGTTACGAAGTTAAACCAGAAGCAGAGACTAAGACGAATACCAAATATACCGCTAGTTTCAAGACTTTGGATTCAGAGACCCATACCATTTCTGGTACCTTTTCCACTGCATTTATTAGGATTTTAGAGTCTGGATACTGAGTGCTCAGCTGATGCACAGCCTCTGCTTGTCAAGATACAGGAAGTCTCTTATGTATTTGAGCTCTTTTTCCCATTGATTTATCAACTGGGTTTGAATTCTGTATTTTTCATACTACTTAAAAAAATTTAGACAGTTACAGTTCTTATTGTAATCATTGACAATTGAGTACTAGCAATATTGAAAATTAAGGAAGTGTGTTGAATGCTCAGCACAGGGCAAACACAAAGTAGCACTTGAACTCTACCTCTTTGGCAATCTTAGAATTATAGAATAGTTAGGGTTGGAGTGGACCTTAAGATCATCTAGTTCCAACCTCTCTGCCATGGGGGTTACATAACAGTGTATCAGTGGCTGGTACCAAGAAAAGAGTCGAAACCCAAGGCAGACTGTAAAAGCTCCAGCAGTTACTGATAAATTTCACATAGGTCAAAGAGTCTATGACTGTAAATTAGAAAAAGATGGGTTTTTTGAACTCGATTAATTTAGAGCAAATTTTCTTTTTAGGAGACCTTTTTCGAAGTAATTATTGTGTGGGAGATCAGCTTGGATCACAGGGAAAGATTAAGAGACCCACGCAGGTACACCTGAATCACCAAGTATCAAGCATGATATAGTAATGGCATAAAATCTTTGTAGCATCTAAGTACCAGGAGAGGCTAGGGATTGTTTACAGCTGTAAAGGAAACTATAACAAGAATGAGCAGATTTAAAATAAATTAGTGACTACTACATGTAAATGTTAGGGCAACATTTCCCTGATGATGTGATTCATGAAGATGCCTAGGAAGCCAGTAGACATTCCGCTTCTTCAAACTTTTAAACTGAACAAAGCAATACACAAGGCAGTTGCAGAAAGGTTAATGAAATTATTTACTCTGATCCTTAAGTAACAAAATTCTATTACTGAAATCCAGAAAATGTATTCTTTCTCTTCTTTTCCGGTGCTTAGTTAAGGTACATGTCTTTGCCCTGACACATCGTGATTGATAGGAGGTTAACTAGGTAGGGAAAACCTCTAATGGAATGGGGTGACAAAAGTAACATAACCAAGTAATTCTGAGTATCACTACATTTATTCCCAAATATTTGAATCATAGTACCATGTGTTTCATCATCTACAGCTGGACAGAAGGTGACAGCTCCTCAGAGGAGATACATCTCATTTAACTTTGGCTGTCTGAAACAGGCAGTCGCAACTGAGCTAGTCTCCCTAAGTTCCCTTTACTTTCAAGGGAAAGAAGTAAGCATCTTGTGGAGCACGGTCCATTTCATCTAATGTAGATGTCTGATGTAAGGCTAAAGAATGACACTTGAGTTGAATATTTCTTGGTGTGGCCTGTAATGGCTTTCTAGGTCAGTAGCTAAGGTGGGATGACAAGGGCTTGCTTGTTTTTGTCTAGGGTGGACATCACAACAGATTTCTTTGTCACATATAAGCTGAACTGCTGAAAAGGTCTATGATGAATGGAACTACATTAAACAGATATTTTGGTGATTCTGCAAAATATAGTTATTCAGCTTTTGAATGGGATGGGAAAGGCAGGCTCCAGACATTCTAATTTGAAATGTGTTTCTTGTGACAATGCAAAGTGACAAGTGGCCCTTTTTAAACCCCTCAGGTGTTTAGGCCTTGTTGCAGCTGTATCCTGCTGGTGACTTAATTAGGGCCTCCCAGCCCTTCTCAGTGATTCACCCCAGCCTGCTTTCAGCATGCCAGATAAGGGTGTACCGGTGTTTTGTTTGTCATCTGGTCCACTGCTTTCTTTTGTGCATGAAGAGAAGGATCTCAGCTTTCCTCATACCAGCTTGCACCATACTCTCCAGTTAGGCTGAGGGTAAGTTTTCATGCTACAGATAAGGGACCTTATTGATGGCAGCTGCTGGAAAGCATGGTCTTGCTTTGCCCTTCTCTCCCCCAGCTGTTGTTACCAGATCTAAGTTGTGCAGCTTCAGTGTGACCTGATGTGGCTGCCTGACCCAGTGAGGAACTGTTTCTTCTGTTTTCCTTTTCAGAGTTATTTTTCCACAGGATCAGCCAGTTGAACTGGCTCACCTTGCAGGTACACTATAGTTAGGCACAATATGCAGGAAGCAGGGATAGTATCTGGCAATAGGCCAACTGGGGTAACAGGACTTCTTCCACCCTTTCAGCTGCATTGCTGAATCATCTTAGCTGCAACATAAAATGCAAATAACTTAACTATGGACTGTTCATCAAGTCAGTTATTACTCTGTGTGAACAAAAGGTTTCCAGTGTATAAATAATTTTGATTGGTATCAATCAGATTAAGTTTTGCTGCTCTATAAATGAGTTTATATTGTTAAGGAAAGCCTTGAAAACCACATGATATTCGATGTTAGAACATTCCGTTGAATATGTTTTAAACCATCTCAAGATGCTGAAGCAATGGGTGTGATTTATAGCTGTGCTATCAGGTTATGTGGTGCCTTAACAGTGTCAGAGTGTGTAAAGTTTGTTTTCCAGTTTGGGGTTTTTTTTTGTCAAGTAAGAGTAAAAAAAAAAACACAAAATGGTGGTTATCACATGAATTGCAGCACTGTCCTTGCTGGTCTGGGCTAGTTCCAAGCAATAGGCAAATTCAGAGTGACTACTGCAACATTCCTTGCTGTTCCAGCTACATGTTGCTTGTCAACTTCCTGCTCTAAAATAGCGAGGAATGTTGCTATCAGCATCTAAACATTTATTGCTTCCTTCCCAAGCAGCAAGTGCAATCCACTGACAGGCCTCAAAGTATGGAACCTGCCCCAGAAACTTACAGCACCTCAGTAGGTGAACGACTTTTAATGATTTCACTGCAACGCAAACCCTTTTGGTTACAGGAAACGTGCTAATGTAGTTTACCATTATCTTTCACAACAGGAGTTCCCTTCAGGGAAAGACTGATGTTTATTGTCATACTTGGATTTCATGAGATGTCTTGAGAAAAGTGAATCATTAGGGATCGGAAAGATGTTAAAATCTCTATAGAGGAAGCAATTTGACCATGACTGGCAATTACCTGAAAGAACATCTCTTATTGGGATTCCTACTCTGTGTAGGATTTTCGAATCTTTTAAAATTATTTTCAGTTTTCCTTCTGGCAGCAATCTCCAAAAATCAGAGAACTTCAGACATCTCAGCGTTAAATAGTCAAAATCACTACTTGCTTTTAAAAGGTTTGGCCTTATGGTAATACCACACATATAAGTGGAAACGAAATGCTGTATTCTGCTGCCACATCCTTGTCATGATGCCAGAACAGCCAGCCACAAATTGATTCCACCAGCACTGAAGGAAGTATTATTTATGAAAAAGGAAATTATGTCCAAAGTTTGTGAAAGAGCCTTAACTCAGGATTTCCTGTGCTTTTAGTTTTTGTGTTATTTAGGAATGAGAGTCAGCAACCTTAACACCATCTTAATGCAATTTTGTGTGTGTGCTCTGGAATTTCCCTTGGTTTTTTGGAATGTAAGTGAAATGAAAGCATGAATGCAGATGAAACACAATTGAAAAAAAAAATACCCCACTTTTATGTAAGTAAATACTGTCAATTGTAAATGTTTACATTTTTACCATGGAAGAGAGATTAATAATACCAAATATGTCAAATACATCCTTCCCTGCCTGCCAACAAGGAGTTCAACCTCTTTCTGGCATCATCTATGAAGGAAAAAGAACAAGGAATTTCCTTTAAGAAACCTCTTTGGTCTAGGCTACCACCAGTTTCTATAGAGACAGTATTCTCAAAAATCATCCTCATTTATAGCTATAAATAACTCCTACAGTTCAGTGCAAAAGTGGAGCCATAGAATTCATTGGGATTAAGTTGGACATTATTTTGGAGAAATGGAAAGCCAAGGTAGATCAAATGTTTGTGTGCAGTTCTCAGTGAGAATTTGAATAGCAGTTGGGGATGGAAAAGACATGCGGAGGCAGCCTGTTAGTGACACCATTTCATTCTGTGGAGGCTGTACCTATTGCTCACATCACAGGGAAGAATATTACTGCACTATGAACAAGGAGTTACATGCTGGACAATGCACATTAATAGGAGGACTAGTATGACCTTAACCTCTCTTCCCTGGCTGGTAATACAGCTCCTGCATAGAGCAAGAGTCATGCACTTCTTGGTTGGTGTTTTTATGGCTTCTGAGTGCTACAAAGCCATTGAGGTATTTTTCTTTATAATGGCCATATGAGAAAAGAATTGCAGTCTCTATCTTACTGATGGAGAAACAAGTC
Organism: Agapornis roseicollis; assembly: GCA_002631895.1. Lineage (NCBI taxonomy): Eukaryota > Metazoa > Chordata > Aves > Psittaciformes > Psittacidae > Agapornis > Agapornis roseicollis. Next base: position 21,959 of record NDXB01012441.1, on the reverse strand, counting down.
CCAGAGCGATAAAGATCTTGATTTTTAACGTACTTTGACTCTTTGTTTAGAACCTTAAAACTGCTTAGATACATAAAGATGTAGGAAGGGCTGCAGGAGTGCTTCCCAGTGAGTCAGCTGTGTCAAAGTGTAATCTCTGTGTGAAGCATCCCCCTCTCCACTCTGTGCCTTGGTTTCCATGGGAAGGAAAGCTGTGCACACAAGGCATAGAGCCCTGGAATGGAACTGCTCTACAGTCTAGACATGGCTATAGGCACCTACACAGGGATTTTGAATGCACCAGGTGCCTAATTTCTATTGTTCTCTCTGGCAAACAGGCACATAAGTGTCTCTGGAAATCCTACTGACTACTTAATGCATTCTTGAACAGTCACTTAGAGGCAGAATTGTTTAAAGATCACAGAAGTAGCCTGTGGCTACCATGCTAACCACTGGGGTATTCTTTCTTGTATGCCAATAAAAATTCATTAGAATGAGCTAAATTGATGCAAGATCCCAGCAGGACTAGACACTTTTCCTGATGGTGCAGAAAAGGGATGTGAAACCTCTGTCAGATGTCAGGAGTGGCTGGGGCTTCAAGCAAGGCTTAGGTACCAGGGAATATTTCCACAACAAGGAATTTGGTACTTATATAAACCTGGCTCTGTTGTACTATCCTGTCCTGTAAATCTTCACACTGGTGCTAAATACTGGTTGGTTTCGCCACAGCAAGATTATTTAAATTGCTTTGCATTTCTACAGAAAAATACTTTCATCAATAAATGCATTAGTATAAATGAAAAGTTATGGAGGAAAGGCAAATACTTAATTGAGGCAATATTAAATTCAATACATATTTTTTATAGTAGACAAAATTAAGTCTGCAGTTTTTAAGTTCTAAATGTATTAAACTAAAACTAGTTGTGAACAGCAGAAAAGAAGACTTTTTTATATGCCTCTACTTTTTGCAGAAACAAAAAAAAATAGTGGATCTATATTTTTTATAGGCATGATAAATACATATATGTATACGTGTGTATATACTTCGATAAGCTTCCTGCAGGAAAATGTTAAATGTTACCTCAGTGAAAAGATAAGTCTTGCAGTTCAAAATGAATATAATGACCTCTTTTACCTAGAGTAGCAAGGAGTGTTAACAACTCTTGATTTGCTGGAGATCGGAAGTCTTTACTAGATTTCTCTTCCAGCCTCCCTAAGGCACAGCACATCCAAGAAGGTTAAGATACAAAGCTGATATTTGAAGTAGTTGTACTACCTTATTAGCAATTCTTTACCAGGACACAGGCAAGAGTGTCTATGTGGCAAAGAACACTGTAGCACAGAGAAACCCAAAATAGAGTTAAATTAGCTAATTTGAATATGGCAATAATTTTGGTGGTAGCAACGTGGGTCAATTCATACTGCTTCTTAGCAGGGAAACATAGCCTTCAGGAGCTCCATGACACTGCAGTTTGCTTGCTTCTGGCCTTCAATATATCTTCTTTAATGTTAGCTTGATAACTGCTTAATTACAAAGTGCAGTTGAGAAAATTTGCAGCGCTGGCATCCAAAGGCAGCTTATGTGCCTCCAATTTTCGTACCATGTTTTGTAGCCTGAAAAGTTCCCTTTGTTTTGTTTAAATTATGTTTTCATAGGGCACGAACATTCATATGTTCCCTACAGTATGGTGTAGCTGTCCTGAATGCTGCTTCATTTAGACAGTCATAGTCTTCAGCAACAAAAATAGCTATAACAGGAATGGTAATTTTCATTACTAAATTGGAAACAATATTATTGGTACAGTGTGCTGGGGCTGGTTTAGCTGCCTACCACAGTTTAATCCAAACCACAGAATTATATGCAAATATTGCAGAAGCCATAGCATGAAAAGCAAAATATCTGGATTAGCGTCTTTAGCAACCAGTTGTGTGAATGGTAGACATCTTGTTTCCTGAAGATTTATAAATCATAGAATACCAGGTTGTAAGGGACCCCAAGGGTCATCTGCTCCAACCTTTCTTGGGAAAAGCACAGTACAAACAAGATATCCCAGCATGCTGCTCAGCTGAATATTAAGTGTCCAATGTTGGGGAATCCACCACTTCCCTGAGAAGACTATTCCAATCCAACTAATGACAGGTCACCACTGGAAAAAGAGTCATCCAGTTCCCCAACCATAGCACAGATCTGTCATCAAAATCATAATGCATCAGTTTCTTTGGGATGTGGCTGTGGGAAACTGTATGGAAGCCTTGGAGAAATCCAGGTAGACAATGGCCACCACCCACTCCACATCCATTGAAAAGGTTATTTTGTCATAGAAGACCATCAGGTTTGTCTACCATGATTTGCCCCTGGTGAATCCATGTTGGCTGTTACTAATCATGTGCTTCATTTGACCTGTAACAGCCCTCAGGAGGATTTGCTCCATAACCTTCGTGGGGACTGAAGCGAGACTGATGAGCCTATAATTTCCTTGGCTCCTTCTTTGAGCTCTTATTGTAGATGGGGGTGACATTTGCTTTCTGCCAGTCTTCTAGGGCACCCCCTGATTTACACAACTTCTCAAAGATTATGGTGAGTGGCCTCGCAACAGCGCCAGCCATCTCCCTGAACACTCTCAAGTGGGTATTTAGGGCACATCAATCTGTAGGGGTCAAGCTCCTGCGACAGTTCACATATCAGCTCTTCTTCACTGATGATGATGGGTCTGTGTTTGCGTTAACCTGGATTTGTGTACCCAAGGCCTGGAGCCCAACAGTGCTGGTAAAGGCAGAGATGAAGGAAGTGTTGAAAACCTCTGCCTTTTCAGCATTGTTGGTGACTAATTCCCTTCTCCTGCTTAACACAAGACAGTATTTTCCTTCTGTTTCTGCTTGTTATTTACATACCCGAAGAACCTTTCTTGTAGTTTTTGACAACTCTGGCCAATCTGAATTCAGGCTGTGCTTTTGCTTTTCTAACTGCAACCCTGCATACCCTCGCATTGCCCTGGTAGGTCTCACCTACTTTTCCATGTCTGGTACTCTTCCCTTCTGGTTTTGAGCAGACTGAGGAGCTCGCAGTTAAGCCAAAGGAGTCTCTTGCTCCACCTGCTTCCCTTAGGGGATGAACTGTTTTGGTGCTTCCAGGAGAGAGTTCTTGAAATATCCCAGCACTCAGTAGCTCCTTTATCCTCCATGGAAGCTTCTGATGGAGACCCTCCCAACTGAGCTCTGAACAAGCTGAAGTTTGCTCTTCTAAAATCTAAGACCTTTGTCTTAGTACTACTCTTCAGTGTGCTCAGCAGCATCCCAAGATCCACAGTATTGTTATCACTGCAGCCAAGGCTATCACTAACTGAGATATTACAAAGCAGGTTTTCTTGGTTTGTGAGGAGCAAGTCCAGGATCTCTCATCGATGACTGGCACATCTAACATTTGCATGAGGAAGCAGTCCTGTACAAATTCCAGGAACTTGGATGCACGTCATGTGAGATGCTGTATTGTTCTTCCAACGAATGTCTGGATAGTTGAAGTCGGCATAAGAACTAGGTTCTCTTGACCCAAAGCTTGCTAATGACCCAAATATTGCCTTTTTTGCCATATTGTCTTTGTTTGGATGTCAGTAGCAGATACTTACTCTCAAGTACCCCTTGAAGATGACCCCCTGATCTTGATCCAGAGGCACTAGATAGTACTTCCAGAATTGCTGTAGTTGACTCTATGGATTCAACATAGGGCACAACTCCTCCTCTGCCGTGATTGTCTTTATGAAACAGCCTATAGCCATCCATCAAGATCCTCCAGTCGTGTGAGTTGTCCTACCATTTCAGTTGTTCCTGTGATATCATAACTTTCTCACTGAGTGCAAAGCTCCACTTCCTCCTTCTTGTTCTCCAGGCTGCAAGCATTTGTGCGTCATGGTTGGATTTTCCAGTGACTAAGAAGGTGTGACCTCTACTTACCTATGTGTGAAGCAATCCTGTCTCTCTCCAATATGTGGATTCTGGATAGGGATATAATAAAGCTGAGCACATCTTCTGTACTTTCACTTAGCAAGCGCTTGTTCAGTTTGCTTGATTTCATGAAAACAAGGTCTTAATTTCTGTGAAATCACTTTTCTGATGTGTTTGGTTGAAACTGATCAACGAACTCAAGATGGACATGGAAAGGAAGAGATGGACACACACACATACACATATGTGGGATCTGTGAACCTCTTTCCTGAAGAAACCAGGCTAAAAATAGTAATGAACAGATAAGCACTACTTAAAGTCCAGTTTGTTCCTGACAGCAAAGGATTGCCATCACTGCTTTATAAAAGTCAAAGCCGAGCATTAACTAAATAACTAGCATAATCTATGAGTGTACTGAAATATACTGGAAGTATTTATGGAAATACTGGAATATACTGGAAATAATACTGGAAATATTTAGTTTTCCTGTAGAGTAACCTTTATGATTTTCAGCTATTGTCATAATTTTAAATATTAGCTAGAACTCTGTGGCTTTTTAAATTATACTTTTACAATTGCGATTACTGTACGTATAACTGCGGGAGGTCTTTCACCCTCATTTGTTCTGTTCTTTCCATTTCTAAGAAATGTCTTTCCATCATAGTATTAGTATTACCAGCTTTTCATTCACAATAGGGTCGTTTCCAGAATTGAAGCAGACACATCTCCAGTGTAATAACTCTCATGGAACAAGTCCAGATCTAACTGCCTGCTGGAGTCTTGATCCTGAGTAATAAATGGCAGCTCTGACCAGGGAACAGCAGCACTTCTGTTGCTATCCCTATTCACAGTAGCAGCAAGGCAGGATGTGGAGTTGTACCAGTTTACTTGCCTTAAATAGAGCTCATGCTTGGCATGTGTTACAACACTGACTGAGAGTGGTGTCAGTGAACGCATCTCAGTGCTGTGGTTTGTGGCAGGTGAGCAATGTGGATAGGTAAGAAAGAGAGATGACACTGGCTGTCTCCTTGGTCTAGCTAAATGAACCAGATTGCCCTCTCTGTTGAACCCCTCAAAAGGTGGTAGTGGTAAGATTTTTCACTTCCTGAATTTCCAGTATTGTATCTTTTATCTAGATAAAATCTCTTTTCTACGCGTTGTCTGTCTCTTTTATCGGTTGCAAAAGTCTCACATTGAAACAGAAAGTCCTAGGACTGCTAAGTCAAATTAACAAAAGATACAATGTCAGTGAAGTAAATTAAACCTGGCAATTATCCCCATGTGTGGATAATCTCTGGCAGAGGTAGAGTAACCTTAAAATAAATTTCACCATCAATTGGTGTCAATCTAGCAGCTCACTGCTGTTACCTGCTGCTGTTAACACACACTCACCACTCCCTTGTGCAAGCCCTGGCACTTGTAAGACATGTACTGAACTAATTCCACTCAATAAGTCAGAAAAAATACCAGAGAAGCAAATTAGTTTTCTCTAAGGCCAGTGAGCTGAACCACCCCAACACAAGGACATGACCGGATGGACAGAAACAGGGGCATGGGAAGGGAAGGAGTAGGACTGCCACTTTCCATAGCAGAGAAACGTTAGATTTTCCCAGGAATATTATTGGACTATCTGTTTTAAGGTATCATGAAAGAGGGAGATTTGATCAGAGCAAAGGCTGATCAACCAACTGGTAGCTCTGTGAGCAGCACACAGATGAGGTTTTCTTTGGATTCGCATTTCAAGATTGATCTTGCATGGGTGTTCTGTCTAGCCTACCAAGGTCTGAGCTAACATTACACCTTTGTTTCGACAGAGGGATTTAAAGAGTCTCTGTCACAGGGTTCTCTCTTTTCTACTTGGTTAAATCTTTTTATAAACTTTGTAGGAATTTAATATCTGTCAAACGTCATCCCTTGCAAAAGCTGACTGAAATTGGCCAACTGGATCTAAGTTATTAAACAAAGAAGCACTTCTACAGACTGAGACAGAAAGTACAATATCATTGAATTTCTTTTCTTAGTAAAAGAAGGAAAGTCCTCCTATTATTAACTTTCCATTTTTAACAATTGAACTAAAAAAAAAAATCACAAAAATGTCAACATTGGAAAATAAAAAGATTATTACTATTTTATAAATAATTATTCAAAATGTGTTACCAATCTAATAAAACTAGAATCCAGTATATATTTTAGGTCTTTATGGATCCTAGAGCCTCATAGACAGTGCTACTGTGTGCTTTATCCACATATGAAGTGCAAGGAGCAGAAATATTCATAATATGCATACCTTTCCAGGAAGGCAGCTTAATAAAGACAACCCAAGACTGGAGAGACAATTGCACCATGGACCTGTCATCATATAGTTTGTAATTCTAATTTACAGCAGCAATAGCACAGCCTGCATGACACTTACTTGAGTCAATAACATTCTATTATTTCTAAGAGCCGCAGAGTGAACTTTTATCAGTCTCCCAATACTAAATATATCAAGATGTGACAATCACTCCTTTCCTTATGGATTAAACAACAATTTGAGAAGTCATATATGGATCTACTGAGGAACATGCCTGCTGCCAGCCACTGACAGCAAACTGCAGTAGTTAATTTGACTCTGTGGAACATTTGAAAGCAGGCAAGCTTGAAGAATGAGCCTTAAGCATGTTTGAGGTTTTGCTTACATATTTCAGCAAATCACTCATATATATCTATTAACATTTTCAGTTAGTTTTATTTAAAAGCACCTTCATACATGTTAAAGCACAACAGAAAGGAATGCTTAGAGATCCTGTTGCTAATGAAGTGCCCTCAATTGAAATTCCTCTCACAAATATCCTTACACAGAGGAAATATTTTTCCCCTCATAAACTTCACTCCCATTAGAGAAAATTTTATATGTTGACTATAAAATAGAAGGAAATCCTCAAAGCATCACAAGCCTTTCCTGTTTAAGATAAACAATTTAATTACCTACCTGAATCATTAGTGTGCTTCAGTAGGCTGAGTGACAGATCTCATTCCTAACAGACTATTTTGCTTGTCTACCTGGCCTAGATCATGTGCTATGCTTCAAATTCATTGAAAACAAAAGCCCAGTCATTTACATGCAAATTATCCCTGCCCATAAAGTAGGAAATAAAGTCTGAGTTTGTCCCATTTATATGTGCTCAGTGGGGGAATATTTTAGAGCTGCTTCTTGCTTCAATGGGTTGTTGGGGACCTGAAACAGCAATCATAAAGGTGATATCAGCTCTGGCCTTCGGATTTTCTTAAAGTAGGACACTGTCAGAGGTTAGTTGCATGGACCACCCAAGGTTAGAATGGATGTGGTGAGAGCAACAAGGATCCCCACTTGGCAGAAACTGCTAAAAGGTAAGAACAGAGAATCTGGTAGAAAAGATAAAAACAGTCTATAGTCTTAGGTCTTTATGGCAAAAGAGGTGGACATATGGAAGCCAATGTAGACGTGACTTTTGCTCATGCTGTCATAGGTTTCCCTGGTACCTATTGTGTCCTAATTGATTTGGCTTTCTTTACAAGCCCTTCAGTAGCCAAGCTTCACATTTCTCCCTCTTCACAACAGAAATGGCAGCTTTGCTTGAAGCTGCACTAGGCCTCTTCTGGTGATTAATGTGCACATAATAAAGTCAGCAGAAGGGGATGGATTTGCATGTCTCAGACAATTTCCTACAAAACCCTATGTAGAGTTAGTAACTTTGAGAAGAGATGCTGAGCAGAGAGCTGGGGGCAGTAATTTCTTAAACTGCAAAAGCAAAAGCTAGTTTTGCCAGAGCTTGTCTGAACATGTCCTAACTCCCCCTTTTAAAGTGCACAACTACCCTAAGACGAGCCAGTGCTGCCCATTAAAAAGGCTTTGAAGATACCTTTAAAAACCGTCAGGTTGACTATATGATTGTGTATGTGTGTGAGAAAATAGCTGATTTCATCTCTAAAATTAGAAGGGTATTCCAACTGTGGGTAGTTTTTTATATCAGGAACAAAGGTTAATTTGAAAAAAAAAATAGTCTATAAACAACGAAGAAAGCTGAAAATGGGAGTTAGGTACTTTACATTATAGATCACCAACTGAAACCCACCGTAAGTCAGTAATGGGAGCCCTTAGGAGCTCCAGTTGATCTGATGATGTTCTATATCCCAGTGTGAAATAATCTAGGAGTTTCAATTCAGATCCTAGTAAGCAGATGTTACCAGCACCAGCTCCTTCCCTTCAGCCACAGTAAACAAAAAATAGCAGCTGCTATTGTATCAGGGAAGGATAAAGCAGTATTTCTCATTTTGACATTTTCTGTTGTTCCTTGTGGAGGCCTGTTCATGGGATCAGATGAAAAGTTGTCATTGGTACTGCACAGAAAGCTCTTGTTCTGAATAATTCAATTTCTGATGTTGCTAATCCAGTGCATTTCATAAGCATTAAATTACGTTTCAATTAAGCATGTCTGAAGTCTTTTGACTGTTTATCTTTTTGTTTTCTACTCCATTAAACCACTCCATCTATGAGAAATGCATAGAAAGAAAAAAATCAGTGTGCAAAAGCGAACAGGGAGCTCTGTCTTTTGAATTACTGGATAATTCTTTTGTAGTAGTGTAAAGAAGGTTTTTATTACACCTGTTACTGTTGGGTTTGTGTATTTTGGTTTTTTTTAATAGGAGGAATTTGGTGGGTTCTTTTCGGCTTCTTTGCACTATAAATAGGCATCCTTTTTCAAAATCTCTCAAAAGTAGTAGTGTTCTGTGTGTAAATGCTAATCAGCTTATACAGTGTATCAACCTCCTGTCCCTTTAATGAGATTAAGCTCCTCTTGCTGCGTGTGAGATTTCCTGAGGTGTTCTATTCTTCTTGCCATTTCTATCAGAGGAAGACCCCACCCTTCCTGTGCCAGTATTTTACACACACATTATAAAGATAATCCCTGCCCTGACAGAAAAAAATCTCTTTACTCACTCTTCTACATTGAAAGCTGAGTTTCACAGTACATCTTTTACCAAAGCAGTGACTACCACTGACCAAAATGGGGAAATGCCCCTCCTGGCCATTCACTCATCTTCTTTTGGGAGAATCACTGACATGCAAATGCTTGTAAACTATGATGCTGAAGTCATACAATATGAGTATCGTTACCTAGTTTGGCGCAGAAAAAGCTATAGCTGATGCGCATTGTGTTTCTTTGGGCCACAGGAGCCATCTTGAGCGGCCTCAGTTGTCTTCTAAGTTATGCCTTTATAACTGTTTCTGGAGCTGCAAGGTGATCTAGATTTGAAATTTATTCCAGTTAAAAATAGCATTCCTTCTTCTCCAATGTTTTTTTTTTTTTTTTT
>NDXB01012441.1:0-12617 GCA_002631895.1 Agapornis roseicollis | reverse complement strand
AATTTTTTCCGGTTAAAAATAGCTTTTTTTCTTTTCCAATTTTTTTTTTTTTTTTTTCTGCCAGGTGGCATCATGTACCCCACCATAAGTGAGTGTGCAGTGCAAGGTACTGCAAGGTAGCAGGGACAAGCAGATGATGGTTAAGATATTGCTGTGGCTGAAGAAAAGTCAAGTCTTCTCATGCTATCACCTGAAACTGCCTACTTGTGAATTAAAGCAGAATGTCTGGTCCTCAGTCTTCTGCTTACTGTGTTTTTAGTTAGAACAGGCAATTAGAAGTGACAAATTTTTGTGACTATAAAAGAAATAAAGAATAAAACTGTGATAAAACAAACCAGTATTAATTCCACAGTGTATGAATGTGTGTAAGTCTATGTACAAACATACATACAACACACATGAAGAAATACTTTTCTCCTTGTAAGAGGCAGTGGTCTAATTCTTAGCCATTAGCTGTTCTCTACTTTGAAGGTCCACAACACAAGGAATCTTCACAGCCACGCTCTAAAGTTTCCTAGTGCCCTTGGGTGTCTTATACCAGGAATGGGAAAATGGCATGTGGAGAGATTTGAAGTCTTGCATCTTTGTCTTCCCTGCAGCTGGCTTTTTAGGCACAAACAAAATAGTTGTTTGAAAAGACTGGAGCCATGGCTCCAAGACCTGCTTCACCTCTAGTTAGGTGCCTTTGGAAAGCTGAGTTCTCTGCTGTTACTGAGAAGGTTGGGATGTCCATGAATCAGTTACCGTGGTGACATCTTCCCACAGCAACAGATCTCTCTGACTCCCTCCCTCTCTGCTTATTCACCTCTAAATCATTCTTTTCTAAGCTAATTCTCTTCTTTAGTCCAGAAAGGCAGTGACAACAGATACTTAAACCCTTCACCTAAATAACAATAATTTGGGATGAGCTGTTGGAGGCTGACAAAATGCAAGCATGTGTCTGCATATGGAAAAAAAAACAACCCAACATTTACAAGAAATCTTGCCCTCATAACTTCTTTAATACACAGGAGTTTGACACACTAGGCACTTTCCTCCTTTCCCCCAGATATCAGGGAATCTTGTGCCAGAATAGGGAAGACACTGGAGCCTAAATGAAAGCTATAAAGCGCTTTGCCATGTCATCCATCTTCATTGTCCCTTCTGGGAGCTACAGAAGCAGAGGAGACACCCAATTTGGGAACCAAAGCCACCTAGCAACCATAGGCTGAATGAGGGCTTGGAATGCTCTGCCATTTCATTTATCTTTTCAGTCCCTCCTGGCAACCAGAGAAACAGCAGTTGAAGGCACAGCCCATCCAGAAACCAGAGACAACCAGCACCAGCCCCTGAATAAAAGTCTGAAAGGAAACTATCCCATCCATCTCCTGGTTCCCACATGCTGCACTGTACCTGGCACAGGAATCGGTTAGGTAAACAAATGCTGTCACAGCCCCTGCAACTCTGAAAAATGATGTAAGCTCTCCATGCTGATGAGAAACGCAGTCTGCCCCTGAGGCCACAGAGCAGCTTGTACTTCCCATTATGGCATGAACCAAGCCTGTTAGGAACAGCCTTTTCTCACTGCAAGCATGTGTCTGTACTAATGCACCCCACTTGTAATGTGTTGAAAATCAAGGTTGTATGCAACTTTGACACTAATGATGGAAGAAAAGGCAACAGACATTTCATTAGGCAGTTTTGGTGGGAGAGTAGAAATGTATTCCCTCCAAACTCGCTATTAAAACCACCTCAGCCTACTCAAGTGTATCGTCAAGTATGAGGCCTAATCACCCAGCACTTTATTTATTCTCAGAATGTGCAGACTGGGAGAATGGAGCTTCTAGAAATTCTCACAGAGGAAATATAAGGTAATGAGCTTTTTTTTTCAGGTAATAAAAGCAAAGTCTTGGGCTCATCCAGGGAGTGGATAGATTAAAGATGCAGCTGTATTTTTTCAGGCAATGAATATAAGACAGTGGATTTAATGCTAAGGGTTCCTCAACTCACCAAGGCTAGTATTTGGAGTAAAAGATAAACTACTTTATGTACAAAGGAATACATTAAAACCACATTATTCAAAATAACTGGTGTCTTATCCTACAGTTCCACTCATTTCATGGACAGTGATTCTGGGTTTGGTTTATTTCAGAAACTATTCTTTTTTTCTTTAGTTTACTGGATAATAAACTTGGGTGGGTTTAATTTGAGTTAGTTCATTTTGACTCCATTTTTAAAATTAATTTCTATTTTCCTTTGCCATTTTTATATATATCTCTAACCTAATGTTAAACTATAAAAATAAATCCTTGTATATTCTTCACTGTACTTATTGGAGGCTTTTTACGTTGAGCTGATAATGCTCGGCAAAAATGAAGAAAGAGGGTGTAAAATCAGACTCAGAGCATAACTGTTTTCCAATATTTTAGATAGAAATAGCAAACCATTTTCAGTTCTGATGGTCTGCAAGCACTAAAACCAAGAATTAATCTGGTGATAGTGAAAGCACAATTTGTTTTGTCATGTACTGAAAAGATCTACTTGTCTTCATTGTGTAACTTGCTGATAGGGATCATAGGTTGTCCATCACACCATCTGCCTTTCATTCAGCAGGTTTGCAATTTCCTACAGATAGTAGAGCAGCTGGGAACAAGTCAGCCCTGAGTCGCAGAGCTGGGTGCTGTCAGCATATTGCTGCCATTGTAGCTCAGGGCATTGCACATTCTTTCCCAGAAGTCTTGCTGAAGTGCTCTTGAATAGGAATGGTGAAAGGTCATGAGTAAAAGGAGTAACTAAAGGAATGATCAAAACCATCTTAAAGTGTAACTCTTCATCCTGGTGAGGATGGTCACAGCCAGGTCTGCAAAACCTCCTCCCTAATCAATGGCATCGAAAGCAGCAAAGATGTGGAGTAGTATTAGTGTGACAGTTCTGATGAATTAATGACAGCAGTAGGAAAGTTCTTGTGTGTCTCCTATTACATCAAGATGCTCATTAAAGCCTCTAATGGAATAATGAACAGATTTGTCAAAAACTGCCTTTTCAAGCTCCTCTTATCAATACTGGCAAAACAAATCACTTTCTCACCACGGCATCTTTAATTTAATTCCCAAGCCATTCTGGAAACATAATAGTTCATTAGAGTTTACAAGACTTGAAAGCTTTTGATAAGTCCTTCCATGACTTTTGATAAAAAATGCTTAGAAAACTGCAAAATGAGTTCATTTCAAGTATTTGCAAACCAAGAACAGAAATGTTTTTAAATTTTGGATAAAATCAGGTTTTCGGCTTCTGATAAATTCAAATATTGATGTAAAGTTTGGTCTCCCAGAAGGGCCTTGTTCTGTGACTGGGCATTTTGTTGACATTTTATTCTCGGGTCATTGCTTCCATTGTTGCTCCAGCTAAGACAACTGGAAATTGGAAACCCATTTGTCATGTGAAGTTGCTAACTAGAATGAAAATACAAGCAAGCTGCTGTGACCAGCCTTTCCATCTCCCCAGTGAAAGTGAGCTCATTGATTTCTCCATTGGAGTGAATGCCAAAGAGCAGCACTGTCCAGTGGTTACAGTATGAGACTGGAAGTGACATTTTCTCCTAACAGGTCTGCCTTAGCTAAGTGAGCAGTGTTTGGCAAGAAGCATAATGTGTCCATTCCTCAGTGTGCCTACCTGCAAAAACTTCAGGGTAGCCATATATCCCAAAGTGTTTGAAATACCTAAACATGAATGTGAAACTGGTGCCAAGTATTTCTTTGCCTAAGGAAGTAAAGCTGCCTGTGCTGTTTCTCCTTATCTTATGGAGAGGTATAGGAGAAAGCTATGGATACAGTGAGAGACATATAAGGAAGCTGGAATTTTTGTCCTTATTTCTTAAAGGGCACATAGGATGCAGCTGCATAAGAAAGCAGATTTCCCTGGTTCTTCTCCTTACAGAATAGACTATTTGCCATGATCTGTCAATAGCTTTAAATTGAAAATCTATTTCTTCATGTTGCCTTGCTCTTATATGGTAAGACTAGGGGAAAGCCTTCAGGTAGAAGTCATGTCCCCATCAAACATGTGATTTCATTTAGTCTTTTCTGTTTCATGTTTGTGGTAAGGCATTCAATCCAGTTATTACATTTCAACTAAACAGGCAGTAACCTCCAGTTGAAGGGTGGCAATTCATTAAATTGAACAGTTCTATTACTTAATATAGTCAGGCTTACACTGAGAAAAAAAAAACAATGTTTTTGGGAGAACATGGCAAGTGATTCCAATTTAAATTAAGGTAATATAACATTTGTGTAAATACTACTTTAAGCTCCTGTTGTTTCAGTTTATTTTAAAACACTTAAAAGTGGGATATACCTGACTGAAATAAAGTACCCCATAGTAGTTTTCACTCAATTAAATTCGTTTTAAATCGACTTAATGTAAGCAGTGAAGCTTCCTAATGTACACAGATATTGAGGATTTTCTAGCACGTGAACTAGAAGGACAAAGTACTTTGCCTAAATTTATCCTGCTTGAAAATGAAAAGCTAATGAACTGCAGTATTACTAATCTTTAAACAAGGGATGGAGTATAGAAGAGCTACAATGCTCAAGGAACAAATTGTTTACCTCATTTGAATTGTTTGCTAATTCCAGGACAGAGGCATTATTTTTACATTCCTATTTTTATAGTCTTTTATATTTCACAATAATATATTAAAGATTTTGCAGGTAATCATTGGGTTATTTTTAAATGCTCTGAAAAGATACTGAAGGACAGGAAAGGATTTCATATCTTCAAGACAGGAGCCCATTTCCTTATGTTACAGCAGGAAACCAAGCAAAAAACCTTAGCATGAGAGACACTTCAACTAAAATCTTGATCTGATAGCACTGAAATAATGTCTCGATTAGATTATCTGACAGAGATCTTCCAAGTCACATCACAATGAAATAGTAATTAAATTTAGCAATTCTGGTAACACTACTGCATCATTTTTTTATAAACTTATTTTTGTGAGCTAGTGTATGTTCAGTACCAGCCAGTCATAATTGAAGATGTTTAGTGGTTTATGTGGTTTCATGTCAATCAGTCAGCTTTTCCCTTGGAATTTACATTGCATGTTTATTGTTTTTTCTCAGCACCCTACAACATGAATAAAGAAGTTATTTTCACAATAGCCTCATTATATTGCATTAGGAGTGAAGATCTAGAGACATCAAACACTTTAGATCACCTACAGGCTGTGGCAAACAGGGCAAAAGGCTGAAACTGGGAAAAGAAGGTTGCAGAATTGAATCCAAGTAATCCTTATTGTAGGATAGTCGCTTGACTCAGAAACTCTTCCTCTTTTCTTGTCTGCAGTAGGAGTTTCATCTCAAGAACATATCAGCCAAACCACCTTGTGTCTTTCCCTGAACCTGGTTCTTTATTTGCAAAATGAGATGCTCTTTACAGTAGTTCAGTGTCACTTTCCCAAAGTAAGTAAACCCAAAATATTTAATATGACTGTCCAAAACTGTAGCTCTCAAATCTTTTTAGATCAGGACATTCTGCCACTCTCTTTGGCAACCTAATAAACTATGCTACCCACTTGCTGTTCTTAAAAACAGGTTGTGAGGTCCCTTCCAACCCTTAGGATTCTGTGATTCTGTGTGCCTCAGCCTCCAGTAAAACAGACTCCCCAGTGCAAACCTTTTCTTCAAATTCTGCACCTCAGCTTCCAGCAAAAAACCCTTTCATTCCCCTACTCTTTTAGTTCAGCCCACTGAAAACTCATGTTTTTCCTGATGCGTCTCATCAGTATTCCTGCCTAGTACTCCAACTCAATAGAGAAGCTCTGAGAAAGTCATATTTCTGTCTCACAGTTGTTAACAGCTGAGCCCTTTAGCTGCCTCTAGCCAGTCAGATGCTGCTCCTACAGGAAGCATATCTCTGTTCCTAGATGCCGGATGCTGCTTCTATCACTGTGGTGCATCCCTAAACAGTACAACTCAAGGCACAGGGAAGGATGAAGAGAAAGAGCCAGCCATCCACCATCAACATACTGGAGCTAAAATCACAGACTTTGGCTACCTCCCATTGACTTAGGGTAGAATCATAGAATAGTTAGGGTTGGAAAGGACCTTAAGATCATCAAGTTCCAACCCCCCTGCCATGGGCACAGACACCATGTCACCCAAGGAAATGTCTGTCCAGCCTGGTCTTGAACACTGCCAGGGATGAAGAATTCACAGCTTCCTTGGGCAACCCATTCCAGTGCCTCACCACCCTAAAAGTAAAGAACTTCTTCCTTATATCCAATCTAAACTTCTCCTGTTTAAGTTTTAACCTTACCCCTTGTCCCTGATGAAGAGTCTCTCCCCAGCATTGNAACCCATTCCAGTGCCTCACCACCCTAAAAGTAAAGAACTTCTTCCTTATATCCAATCTAAACTTCTCCTGTTTAAGTTTTAACCTGTTACCCCTTGTCCTATCACTACAGTCCCTGATGAAGAGTCCCTTAGCCCAGCATCCTTGTAGGCTCCCTTCAGATACTGAAAGGTTGCTATGAGGTCTAATATGAATGTTATATGTCTCATGTGGTGATTTGGGGAAATTAAAGAGAGGAGAGGAGAATAGAGGAGAAAGAGGAGGGCAGGGAAGGAGAGAGGACAGGATAAAGAAAAGTCAATGACCTTTTCTTAGAATATGTCTTCAGAGTACCTTTCCAGCCTGTACGATTGGTCTGGCATCATCATCCTTCACTGGGAAGCACAGGCTTAGGTGCAAACAGACACCTATAAATAGTCTGGGACCATTCTGTTCCTGCAGAGGCAGTTCATCTCTTGCTTAGAACTAGTTATAACAATATCTAAAGCTGGTTGAGGAAGTCATTACAAATAGGAAAAATATATACTTTGAAATGTTAAAGTTCTTTTTTTGTTTCACATTTTTGATAAGATTTAATAATTAGATCTAATTATTCAATTTGCTTTTTTCTCTAATTCCCTTCAAATTAGCAGCATGAATAGCATTGCTTCTGGGGATTTGCTGTTTTCCAACTTCTTTTAGTTATTCTGATCAAGAGGATTGCTAGAAATCACTACTTTTAATACCATGAGTTGATTACCTTTAAAAACGTAGCAGCAGACCAGAAATATCATCCATTTCCTCACCAGCAATTTTTATTTCTAAAACCTTATCTGTCCATCCCTTATCCTCTTAATAGATAAAGTTTAACACTGGCAGATTAGCCTGCAGTAAAAGTTCTCCATTTATGATAACGTTAAACACCTTACCATTTGCCTTGATGTCTCTAGTTGTTGGCTGTTTCTATTTTAAGTAGCTTCTCTTACGTCTCTACTACATCTCTCCTAGAAGTAGTTTATCTTTCATTCCCCTAGCTTTGTTTTTAGCCTTGTTTTCTCAGGTTTTCCAACCACATGCAATTTCACCATCTATCCACCCTTACTTTCTTCCTTCCCTTCTCCCTCCAGTAACTCTAGAACTTCTCCAAAGTCAGTCATTTTTGACAGTCTTCACGCGCACAGCTTAAAGCTCACCATGGAGTGTTCATCTCCTTGCCAATGTGGTGGTTTAGTACTCATGAAAGTGCTATGTGTAGGGAACTGTATAGGACAAATGGAAAGCATTGCGGGGAGGTTATGAGAGGTAGCCATTTTGCAGTGGGAGTGTAAAGTAACATAAGTGAGAAATTTCTTTAAAGTTATCAGATTATTAGATTTATATTTTGTAGGAATGATACTCATATATATATATACTTATATATACACACATATATCTTAAAATTGTAAAAAAGGTGTATATATAATACATATATATCACAATGGAAAAGTATTTTCCATACAGAATCATAGAATAGTTAGGGTGGGAAAGGACCTTAAGATCATCTAGTTCCAACCCCCCTGCCATAGGCAGGGACACCTCACACTAAACCATGCCACGCAAGCCTTCGTCCAACCTGGCCTTGACCACTGCCAGGGAGAAGTTCCAAATACAAGCAAGTGACGTAAAGAAAACTGGTAAATCTTTGCAAAAAAACAGTAAGGTAAAGTAGGTTTTTGCTATCAGGATGAAACAGATTTTTAGCAGTAAAGGTTACTGGAACAAAAGGCAGCCCCTTTGGACCCTTTGATGAATGGGAGTAGTATGCATTATGAGAAATTTCTTTAGCATTCTCAAGTCATCGCACCAAGGCAGCACCTGACTATACAAAGAAACACCAACTTAAATTTGTGCCAGAATTCCAAAACACAGAGGCTCTGCCCTGTCCAGTTCTGCTTCTGCTTGCACAGTTGTACTAGCATCCAAGGAGACATGGGAGTAGACAAATAGAAAATGTAACTTTTCAAACTCTACAGCAAGATTTGACAGGGCCTACCTGCAAGAGCTTTGTTATACCATCAGACCTGGAGACTCTTGCCCTTCAATTGCTAAACCAGTGGCTCAGAGTTATGACTGTGACAATATAGAGCCATACAAAAGTATCCAGACGCACTCGCATGGTGGCAATGTGGTTTAATGATAACAGTACACAGGGAGTTCAGTGTGACAAAGTAAATATAACCAAACCAGCAGGGAGGACTTCTAAAGGCAACTAGAATATCCTTTCTGCTGTATTACAGATTTGCTATTAATTCTAGAATGTGAAATGATAAAGCAAAAGACTTGGGAAATTCTAGCACTGATTTTAAATGATTAGCTGAGATTCTGGTCAAACTGTAGCTGTGGCAGTCCAAGATACCGGTGGCTAAAGATGCCAGGAGCTGGACATACTAAAGATATTCAGTTCCATCCTGCAAAGTTAATATCATGTAATGCACCAAACAGATTCGTGGTCCTCATCTGAATGAGGCTGAATAGCTGCATGGCATGATGCAAGTGAAATCTAGATTGGCTGGTCCAATGCAGTAGTAGTTCAGGTCTGAACAATCTCCTTGGTGAACAAAGATGAGCAGGTGGCTGGACAGTCTTCTTCAGATCCAGAACTGATACTAGAGACAAGGGCTAGATTTATGCTTCAGTCAAGAACAGTATCAAAGAGATTGATGCTCTTGTTCTACAAACATGTTTACTATGAGCAGTAATGGGCTATGGCAGCCCAGAACACCAACCATATCCTGGGCAGCATCAAAAGGAGCATGACCAGCAGGTCAAAGGAGGTGATCCTGCCCCTCTACTCTGCTCTCATGAGACCTCACTTGGAGTATTGTNGCAGCCCAGAACACCAACCATATCCTGGGCAGCATCAAAAGGAGCATGACCAGCAGGTCAAAGGAGGTGATCCTGCCCCTCTACTCTGCTCTCGTGAGACCTCACTTGGAGTATTGTGTGTAGTTCTGGTGTCCTCAACATAAAAAGGACATGGAGCTGTTGGAACAAGTCCAGAGGAGGGCCATGAGGATGATCAGGGGACTGGAGCATTTCCCATACGAAGACAGGATGAGAGAGTTGGGGCTGTTGAGCCTGGAGAAGAGAAGGCTGCGTGGAGACCTCATAGCAGCCTTCCAGTATCTGAAGGGGTCCCATAGAGATGCTGGGGAAGGACTCTTCATTAGGGAGTGTAGTGACAGGACAAGTGGTAACGGGTTCAAACTTAAACAGGGGAGGTTTAGATTGGATATAAGGAAGAAATTCTTTCGTGTTAGGGTGGTGAGGCACTGGAATGGGTTTCCCAGGGAGGTTGTGAATGCTCCATGTCTGGCAGTGTTCAAGGTCAGGTTGGATGAAGCCTTGCATGCCATGGTTTAGTGTGAGGTGTCCCTGCTTATGGCAGGGGGTTGGAACTAGATGATCTTAAGGACCTTTCCAACCCTAACAATTCTATGATTCTATGAGAGACAGATGGAGCAGAAATCAACTTCCAACATTAGCAGGGACCTGTCCAAGACCGAAATTGCTAACATGTTGCTTCAGTCTTGAGTTCACATAGGAGAGCCGAAAACTTAGGTAAGCAAATACTGGTAGATGGATATGCTTGTTTCAAAAAGATGGATTTAAGAAAGTGAACTAACTGAAGAGCTTTCCAGTGTCAGAAATTATCTCTTAAGCATCTGCTACAGAGTATAAAGTAATTGTATTAAAACTAAATGAGAGCATACTACGATTTAACTGCATTGATAATTCCACTTAATCAATGACAATGCCATGGACCCTCCTCTCTATGTTCAGACACTGGTGCTGCACCTTCTCTGTTTTTATCATTTCCTTTTTCCAGTGTCTTTTCCCTGCTCTTCCTCAGATCTCCTAGGTACTTGTGACTACCTTTTTTAGCTAGGTATGGATGGGTTGTAACAAAATGTACTAAAAGTGTGCTTCTGTTTCCCACAAATAGTTTAGGTGTATCAATATCAGAGATCCTGAAATATTAGGCAGTATGATTTTTATGAAAACAGATCAAAGACCTTATTTTCTTCAAGGATCATTATATTATAAAATGCATAATATTATTGCTGAGGTTTTGTGTTTAATTAAAAATTAATAATTTCAAACATGCTGCTTTTCTCTTTGCTCTCATGTTTTTCTTTACTTGGCTTTTCAGCAGACCTTTGCCTTTTATTTTACTACATACTTTATTTCTCACTTACAGGTGGGCTTTAGCATGCTACCTTTAACAGTAAAGCATGTACATCATAGGGCTTTGCCAGAAATTAGGAGATCGGTCAAAGGAGATTTATTTGCTTTTTTGCAACATGCGTATATTTCATAACTGACTGACAGAGTTTTGGAAACTTGAGATTCCCTTTTGGGGCGAATAATGTAATTGAGAAGTCTCTCTTTGCTCATTCCAAGTTCAAGATTAATGAATGGCAAAGATTTCTCATTTTTATTCTTGCTACTTGATCTTGGGATTGTAAATAAACTGCTTTTACCTGGGCAGTTTCTGTTATTACAGAAAGCGCAGCCAGAAACAAAGCTGAAATAGGTGCACCGTAAGTATTTAGTTGCAAGCAGTAAAAAAACTCGACACATGCAGCTTTTCAGTTCTGATTCTCTAGCCCAGATGAGCACAGCGGAATGTGGGTGGAACTTGCCCTTCTGCCAAGGGTGTTACCTAAGCCCTGTTTTGATGAGGATTTAAGTGGTACATAGGCCTTGTGCTGCATAGGGCTGAAATGGAAAATCACAGAAACCTCTGTAGACCTTCCTTCAAAGCCGGGCAACAGAGCAACATGTGTTAATTTCCAGGATCGGGAGGCACAAAATAAACTGCATATCTGTCCCAGAAGGAAAGCAGTTGAGTGGTTACAGAGTTACTTTGTGCCCCTGTGGTTGTCATGTTGATGGGGCTGGTGCAACTGCATGGTACTTGTTCCTATCCAATTAGCTCAGAGGGGGCCCCCAAGAAAAGGAAATCCCAGTTTTGCATCTTCTCAGCAGTTGCAGCCTAAAAAGGTGTGTCTGCATTTTAATATAATTCTTAATGAATGCCAGAAACTGTTTTAATGCTACTTTGCAAAAGATTAAAAGAGAATGTCTGAAGAGGATAATGTGAGCATGGGAGGATTATATTTTAATAAAATTAATCCCACCTGTAAAGGAGGCCTGAGTGTCCATCTGGACAAATCCAATTTAACTGTCTGAGAAGCAGCGTTAAATTTGTTCTATGCATTTGGTTAAGAGAGACCAAAAAAAACCAGTAAAATCCTTCTCACACTTGGTGAAAAGACTTGGAGGACTGAGGACCTAGGAGGACACGGATTACATTATGTCTCTCATTTGCTGAAAAGAAAGGATCACAAATCCTGAAGTTTTAAACAAAAGCTGTTACTGATGACCCTAGATAGGCAAAGACAGTGGGATGGCTGCTGGGACTGCTTCTCTAAGTGTTTCCCTAAGACCAAAGATGAGCTAGGAGGAGGAAGGAGCAGAGTGGGCATTCTTGCTATGCATCTCCTCCAGAAAACTAGCGAAAATGTGGTGAAATGCCACTGCTTAAATGTCTGATCAAAAGCACATAGTTCCTTGTTTCCATCACAAGAGAAAGTGCTCCTGTCCTAACAGACGAGTACACATGCATACAGGTTTTGGGGCCTTCTCCCAGGCTTCAGAATGGATGTTGAGGAGGAAAATAGCTCTCTCTCTCAAGTACTCTCTCTGTCTTTTCAAAATTACAAGGAAATGTTGCTTCTTGCCAAGGAAAGATGTTAGTCAGCTGAAAATGCAGCTCTCCAGGCTGCACCCTCACATGTTGCTGCTTGTGCAGCCCAAGCACCTCTGATCCCAGCCGCCAAAGGCTTCCAGGGGGAAGCGGCCCTTGGCCACCCTCTCCAGGGCTGCACCCCATAGAGACCTTCCCATCCACCCCGTATGCAACCTTCCTGCCTCCCCCCACAACACAACAGGCTGGGCTCACACATGGTTAGTAAGGCAGCTATTCCTCAGTTAGGAGGGGAATTCATCAGTCTTGTCCAGGGTTTTTAGCTTGTGTATTTCAGCTGTTAGTGCCAGTCTCCAAGGCTGATCAGTTAAGTCCAGCCTCCCAAAAGTGTCAACATGCCTAAGGGTTGATCCTGTAGGGTCCAGGTCCCTGCCAAAGATATGAGGATCCGGTTCTTTAAAGATCTGGAGGTGAAAAGCCTGACTCAACTTTTCCCACACGACATCCTTGTCTCTAAATTGGAGAGACATCAATTTGATAGATGGACCACACGGTG
>NDXB01012438.1:5653-36209 GCA_002631895.1 Agapornis roseicollis | reverse complement strand
AGCAGCAGCACCCTGCACAGAACTGGGGACTGGGTTCAGGGTCAGACCTCTTCTGTTCTGTGTTCCAACCCTGAACTTACTGATAGTTTTATTAATAAATATGTGTTATTTATAGCACTTTGAATGACTTTATGTGTTATTTATAGCTTTATGAATATTTATGTTATTTATAGCATTCTTCATAATTTTGTATGTTATTTATAGCTTTTTTCATATTTTTTATGTAATTTATAGCTTTATTCATACATTTATGTGTTATTTATAGCTTTATGAATAACCTTATATGTTATTTATAGCTTTATTAATAAATTTATATGTTCATTATAGCTTTATAAATTTATACATTCTTTTTAGTTTTATTCATAAGTTTGAGAATTTCAGAGACTTTTAAGTGTCCTTTGAATACCCATGAGACCAACCTGCCGCTTTTGCTTGGAGCCAGCATTTTGCTGCGTATGGTTCAGGTCTTGCTTAAGGGTAAACAACTTTGTGAGCATACCCCAAAGACATCTTCCGCGNTTGGAGCCAGCATTTTGCTGCGTATGGTTCAGGTCTTGCTTAAGGGTAAACAACTTTGTGAGCATACCCCAAAGACATCTTCCGCGAGGCTGCACAGTTGTGAGTGGCAGGGTGCGTGGGATGCTATGGGCAAGTACCTAGGGCAGTGGCCCCTGCAATGCTGTGGAACTTCACCCCTGAACAAGTGCACAATCCAGGATAGTGCTCCATTAGCTGCAAAAAGCATCGTCCTGGCAATACCGGAGAGGTGAAATCACCACAACGTGCTGGGGCCTGTCCCATGCCCACCAAGTCCTGCTCAGCACTGTCCAGTACCCTCAAGGAGGAAAAGTCCCTGGATCTCATGGCAAAGCAACAGGCACTGCTTCTACTGCAACCCCAGCAATGAGCACTGCGGCTACTGCAACCTCAGCAGCAGGCACTCCAGCCACTCCAGCCATGGTGACAGGTACTTCTGCTACTCCAACCCTGACAGCAGACACCTGTGGCCACCCCATCCCCGGTAGCAGGCACTTGGGCTGAACCAAAGAACCAACCTGTGCCATACTCAGTTGTCCCTCTACAGAGAAGAGCTGGACACGAAAGTCAGCTCGTGTAGTGACAGAGGACGGGGAGGGCCAGCACTAGAAAGAGAGGAGGAGGCAGAACTGGAGGGGAGCTCTCACTCCCTGTCCCTGAGTGAGCTGTGGGATATACAGAAGGATTTCGGCTGAGGTCCAGGTGAGCACGTTATCACCTGGCTGCTCCCATGCTGGGATAATGGAGCTGGTAGCCTGGAATGAGAGGGCCGGGAAGCCAAGTAGCTGGGGTCACTTTGTAGGTAAGCAGGTGTTGATCGGGCAATTGGAAAAGCCTCAGGCTCTTGAGCCTCATTTGAAATCATTCTTCTTGGCGGATCACACGAGAGAGAAAGCTCACAACCAGACTGTAATTTGGCATGTGCATTCTCCAGACCCCCACAACACCTGAGAACACCGTGGGCTGCAGCAGGGTCCAGCGGTTTATCTCCCAGCGAGACTGACTCTGCAGGTTCCCCCAAGGCTCGCCGAGCCGCGGTGCCCAAGAGCATCCCCAGCAGCACGGGGCAGGCTGGATCCAGCCCTGCGGAAGGGACACGACCCGACCCTGCGTTTTGTCCGCGATGAACAACGGCGGCGCTCATGGCGGGGAGCGGCCGGACTCGGCCGCGGTCTGGCCGTGGGGGTGCTGCGGCCCGGCGGGTGCACAAGCCCGGTCGCTTCCCACGTTGGTGCCCCCCGCTTTCCTCCCAGCCTCTCCCGCCGGGGCTCTCCGCTCCGCTCCGCCGCTCCCGGGTATGGCGGCGCTGGGTAAGCCCCTGCCGCTGGGTCTGCAGAGGCAGCAGCGTCCCCGGGCACTCCCCGGCCCGCCCCCAGGCCCCGCTCCGCTCCGCCCAGCCCCGGTCGCTCGGCCCCTGGGACCCTCGAGCTGCCGGTTCGCGGTGAGTCTGCGTCGGCCCCGGGAGAGCGGTTGGGCAAGGTGCCCGTGGTGCGGCTGTGGGGGTTGAGCCGCTGGACCCTGGCCCGGAGGCGAGCTGCGCGCCGCGGAGCCGCGGCCGGGCAAGGGCTGGAACGGCTCCGCTCGGGTGAGTTCGCAGTGCGGGGGGGGGGGGGGGGGGGGGGGGGGGGGGGGGGGGGGGGGGGGGGGGGGGGGGGGTGAGCCGGTGGGAGCAGGAGAGGAGAAGCTGGGACAGAGCGAGGGGAGCGGGCGGGGAGTCCCCGGGGGGTGCCCGGTACCTGTGAGGCCGGAAGGGGTCACCGGAGCATCCCCCAAAGCATCTCACTGGAGAGTGGTGTCCAGTGAGAATGTACAGAGATGGGGTTTAAGTGTGTACGTAAGTGAGGATATCCGTGTTGGAGGGGCTGTTCTGGAATGCACCATCTGTAGGACATGCCTAGGTCCTGGTTGCTGTCCTAACACATTAGGCATAGGAGCAGGGTCTGGGCATTGTCACATAGGGAGCTGATGTCTCTGTGACTGGAGTGGTGTCCAGTGAGGCTTTGCACAGATGGAGCTTTACACAGATGGAGTTTTAGGTGGGTACATAAGTGAGTATATCCCCTGTTGATGGCACTGTTCCTGAGGGCTCACTGTATAGAACATGTCCAGATTTTTGTTTCAGTTAACACATTAGGCTTAGGAGCAGGGTCTGGATATTGGCACTTAGGGAGTTGGTGTCTCAGTCACCAGAGAGTGATCCTCAGTGGGACTTTAGAGTAGATAAGTGAGGATATCCATGTTGGAGGGACTATTCCAAGAGCAACCTACATAGAACATGCCCAGCTCCTGTTTTCTCTCCTAACTCATTAAGCTTAGGAGCAGGGTCTGGACATTTGCACTTAAGGAGCAGGTATAGCTGAAACCCCTTGTTGTTCCATTCAAAAGAGAGCTTTCCAGGTGTTCCTTTTTCTTACATAGGCACCAAGCTGGATGGTTCCCCTACAGGCAGGAGTGAGGCCAACAGCAGGTAGCAGTTAACATGGATGTGAATCATGATGGACAACATGCAAAGAATCCTGATCTGAAAGAGATGGTGACGTGAAGAGCACGTCATGAGCACTTGAAGAGCAGATGTGTCTTCTGAGAGTCCTGTGTATTGTAAAGTATGCTGTAATGCCTGGACAGAAAGTCAAATGAAATGAAATGCGGTCAGTTTAACCCCAAAGCTTTCAGTTTGGGTCTCGGTGTTGTGCCTGTAGCTTAAATCCTGTATTTTTCTAGGCTGACAATTACTGATGGTCTCTACTTCAATCACAGACTCTTTTCATGCAAATTATTCTTCAGGGGGCTGTTCTGAGGGAAGCTGCTTAATGTAGGAAGGTGCTGCTGGTGGTTAGAGCTCTGAAAAGAAGCAGCTGAATTGCTTCAATTTCTGTTTTTAAAGGAACGACTTGCAGATGATGGGATTGATGAAGACTGGAGAAGATGCAGGTGAAGATGCCAATAAAATGCAGCAGCCTGGATTCATGGCTTCTGCTTGGTCCTTTATCACAACCTTCTTCACATCACTCATCCCTGAAGAGCCTCCATGGGTTGGCAATTAAAGAGGAAAGGGAACTGAGCAGCTCAGTAGCCACAGGTAGAAGTGGAGCAGATTCTAGAGAGCATTTTAAATACAGTGCAATTCCTAAACATTTATTATGTTACCTTTCTGATCACGGTGTACAAAAATGTGTGTGGTTTTTGTTTCCTTTTGGCTTTCTGATGCGTTGAATATTTTAAGCACAAGTGGACTACTGAATGCTTTCTTTTAAGATTATTTTTCTGAAGAATAAAATGTAAAGATATTGGTCTTCTATGGTTTATTTTAGTTTCAAATGTGTATTATACTGAGGCAAAAAACTTGTACTTAATCTGCATCACTACATCTTTAAAGAGCTGTTAAAAACATGAATGTCGATGGAACTGCCAAGCGCTCTCTATTCATCTGCATCATGTATCATGTGAGCTTGGGTTAGTTTTGTGCAGGGTGTGAATTCTCAGCTGAGATTTGGAGTTGATACTATTCCTGAAAGAATGCTGTAAACACAAGGATTACTCGCTAATGGCATGTTGTCTTCATGCCACAAAATACTAAGCCTCTTGTCATACACTTAGAAAGCTAAAACCTTTTTCTTGAGGCTCTTCTGAAGTTCATTTGAGTTGGAGATATTTGACAGTTCTTCAAAGACAATTGACACTAATGGGATAAACCGTATATTTTTGATACATCCAATGCTTATAAAGGAAAATATAGCTGTACTTGGGAAAAAAAACATGAACATTTGGGGTTTTTTAATAAAAACTTATGGTAACTCTTTTGGATGTTTATATGCATATTTGAATGCAAACTACATTTGAATGCTCCATCCCTGGTAGTGTTTAAGGCTAGGTTGGACAGAGCCTTGGATGACATTATTTAGTGTGAGGTGTCCCTGCTTATGGCAGGGGGGTTGGAACTGGATGATCTTAAGGTCCTTTCCAACCCTAACTATTCTGTGATTCTAAGTAGTGCATCATTAAGGATGAGCATATGGTGGATTTGAGAGTGGAATAAAGATATCACGGTGGCATTACTAATGGTGACTGAAGTGGTGTGTTTGTTGCAGCGCATCCGCAATTCCAGGTATGATCTCAACAGCTCAACAGCAGGCTCTCTCTATTCCTTAACTTAACCTAATTAAAAATGAGGAAAGATAAATTATACGTGAGATAACAGCACAGTGGAACTGTCAGGTTCTTGGATGCTTTCTTTAGCTTTTGACCATGGTCAAGAAGTTACATTTGGTTTTGTTCCTAACCCTAAAGTTACAATGTGCTTTCTGACTTCAAAATGGCTGCAAACACTGTTACACTTTAAGGCTCTTAAATAAGTCTGAACAAGTGAGAAGGGGGGGTTGCTTGCTCATGTCCAGCTGCTGCAGTGTTCTTTATTTTTATCCTCTGAAACACCTGTCAGGATTTCTAGGCCTTACTGAAAGTTGACTCAATTGGAGAAATTTGAACAGTGGTTTGAATTTCAACAGCTTTTTCATCTTGTACTTACAAATCAGTCATAGGAGGAGAAATACAAGTGTCTTGCAAGCATAAATTATTTTCTGTATAGACAGCAATGAGGAATCATGTTTAATTGTGGTGGTTTGCTCCCATGGTGTTGTGGAGAGCTGCTCTCAGTTTAGGTTCTTTACTACATAGACATAAAATGCTCAGACCTTGTCCAGGACAATTTAACCTTTTAATTTGGTGGATGGACCTAACTTTATTAATCTTTAAGAACTGTTAAGGAAAATTTCATTTTTAAAGGAATGGCACAGAGGGACAGTCTTGTATAGGAAACAATTGGTGGCAGCTCTCTGCTGTAAGCAGACTAGATAAAGGAAGTTGCTGTTATGCTATTATGAAGACAGGCTGAGAAAGTTGGGGCTGTTCAGCCTGGGGAAGAGAAGGCTGCGTGAGACCTCAGAGCAGCCTTCCAGTATTTGAAGGGGGACTACAAGGATGCTGGGGAGGGACTCTTCATTAGGGACTGTAGTGACAGGACAAGGGGTAACGGGTTCAAACTTAAACAGGAGAGGATTGCATATANCATTAGGGACTGTAGTGACAGGACAAGGGGTAACGGGTTCAAACTTAAACAGGAGAGGTTTAGATTGCATATAAGGAAGGAATTCTTTCCTGTTAGGGTGTTGAGGCACTGGAATGGGTTGGCCAGGGAGGTTGTGAGTGCTCCATCTCTGGCAGTGTTCAAGGCCAGGTTGGATGAAGCCTTGGGTGACATGATTTAGTGTGAGGTGTCCCTGCTTGTGGCAGGGGGGTTGGAACTTGAGGATCTTAAGGTCCTTTCCAACCCTAACTATTCTGTGATTCTATGTTTCTATTAGACCTGATTTGTTTAAAAGCATGGTATTACCATTGCTTGTTCTTATGCAGATGAGGAGGAATTTGTTTATAGGTTATACACGGTCGAAATAGTGAACTGGGAGATCCTGGCACTTGGTTAGATATTGAGGGAGATGTTCTGAAAGCTTTAACCAGTTGTTCATCAGAGCTGGAGCAATGCATGAAGGAAGCCAGAGTTCCAGGAGAATGTTTAAAGGACATTGAACCTTCCAGCTTCCAGAACCATACCAAGATCTGAGCAAGGAAAAGAAAAAAGATGGAAAATGAGTGAGAAAGAAGAATGAGATACAAAGCATTACCAAAAAGCAGTGAAGGAGTTGAAGGCAGGGGAAAGCCAAAGGGAGGAGCAGAGATAAGAGAAGATGTGATCATGAATAAATATGAAGTAAGCATCAAGGAGCAGATTGAGGTACAAGAGGTGCAATTCCCTTTTTAGAAAAGGAAAGAGCTTGATGAGAATTAATCTGATCAGGTCTTTGTTTTATGGGTTTGTGAGCAATTTGGGTATGGAGTTGAAAAGTGTAAAATATGTAATAGATGGTGATGGAAGAGAAATGTAAACCCTAGGAAAACAGTTGCTTTTTCTTAATGTATCCATTGTCATAACTGTTCTATAGCATAAACCAGAACACAGTTCTGTAGTACATGGCTGTAGGCAAAGCTAGAGGCTGAACTATAGCAAATCCATAGCATGAAATGGAACAAAAGGTTTGAGGATTAAGACAGGCTAAGCTGTGCCCCCAGTATTAATGGTTCTGTAACATACCTGTGCATCACCCACTTTTACAACTCTGAGTACAGCAAAAGTGATTGAAATTCATTCTTTTCTTTACCTTCCAGGAAGACATGAAATGGCAGGTACACAGACTTTCTCTAAATGGGGGGTAGCCTTTTTCTTCTGTTACCTTGTGAGCTTCCAAGCCCCTCCTATTGTGGCTGCTTGCTTTGGAGACCTTACCAGGCAGTATTGGCTTTCCAGTTGCTTCCTGTAATGATGAGAGCAGTTATCGCATGATATTTCAGGAAAAGGCTGCTTCTGCCTCAGACAGACTGCAACTCCTTACTATTGCTGCCATAGAAAATATCACTGTGTGCAAGGTTTGTACCAGTAAGAACTGATGCAAAATCATATTGTTCTGTCATACAGTGAGACTAATGGTGTTTCTGATGCTTGTTTTCTGTACAACCCCAAAGTTTTCTAGTGCCAGACTGTTTTTAGCTGGAAGCTGGTTTTTTTGCAAGGAAGCAGTTCAGGGGTGACTCCTGTGGATGCTTAGCAGCTCAAGACTCACTAAGAGGCCAATCAACAGCTGGAGAGAAGGGAAACATATACTGGACCTGAAAGAACTGGCCATAAAAAGACTACGGCTGGCTAACTTTCTTTTGGAATTCAGAGAAGGCAAGCACAGTATCCAGTGGGAGAATGCCCAAACTGCATAAGCATCTCTGATGCTGATGTGATTTCACTGCTTGAATTGTCGCCAGGGCTTGGGATGGTGAAGCCAAAGATGTGTTGTTGTTTTGTTGATATTTGTTTAAACTTCCATTTAATGCTATGTATTAACACCTAGATTGAACCTCTCCTGGCACAACTTGAGGTCATTTTCTTGTGTCCTGTTACTTCAGAGCAGAAACAAGCTCCCTCCTGGCTCCATCCTCCTGTCAGGTGGTTGTAGAGAGTGATAAGGTCCTCCCCTGAGCTTTCTTTTCTCCAGACTAAGCACCCCCAGGCGCTGTTAGCTGGGTTTCCTCATCCTCTCATAGCTTTAGGTGTTCAAGGAAGAAACTGCAATGTGAGTGGTTGTTTTTGGAGCAGGGTGCTGCAGTTGGAACCTCATGGTGTGTAAGTAGGACAGCACTCGTAGAAAGCCTATTGGCTTTCATTCTCCCTCCCCCCGGCTTTGCAGAAATCCTGGGAAGTAGAATCTAGGTGTGAGAAGTTTATCAGATGGAAGTAAGCTGTGGGCATGTTGGTTTGTAAAACCGGGGAGGGGATGTTTGGGGGTTATTTATGTGTGTGTGCCCATGTTTTCTTCACCCCTTTAGGCTGCTGACCTTACCTGCTGCCTGTGAAGGGCAGGCAAAACCTGCATCTTTGCGATAAGGTCAGCGTGCTTGGGTGTCTTTCTTGAAGTGCTTTGGTTAGTAACGTGGCCCGAGGTTCAATGTAGTAACCGCAGCGCTGAAAACACGCTGCTGCACCAACGCAATGCGCCTTCCGCCTTGCCGAGGGCACCGGGTGCGCTCCTGTGTTCCGCACAGGTAATGAAGGGCGTGAGTAACACGGCTCCAGGCCGGAGCGGGCGGCGCTCCTCAGGAGCGCCGCGAGATGGCGCCATCACACAGCCATGGCGCCGCGCTGGGCGGCGACTGACAGACGGGTGCCGGGGCTGCGGCTGGGGCGGGGGTGGCTCCGGAGTGCCCGGTGGTGGCGGTCGGGCACGGGCGGTGCTGGTTGGGCCGCGGGAGGCAGCCTCGGGTGCGCTGCTTGTGTGCTGCGGGAGGAGGGAGAGCTCGTGCTCCGGCAGCAGCGAGTGCTGGAACGGAGGAATGAACCCCACACGGGTTTGAGTTGAAGGGAACTTAAAGCCCATCCAGTTCCAACCCCTGCCATGGTCAGGGACACCTTCCACTAGAGCAGGTTGATCCAAGCCCTGTCCAACCTGGCCTTGAGCACTGCCAGGGATGGGGCAGCCACAGCTTCTCTGAGCACTCTGTGCCAGCGCCTCAGCACCCTCACACGGAAGAGCTTCTGACTAAGAGCTCATCTCAGTCTCCACTCTGTCAGGTTAAAGCCATTCCCCTTGTCCTGTCCCTTCAGGTCCTTGCCCAAAGGTTTCTCGTAGCCCCTTTAGGCACCGGAGCTGCTCTAAGGTCTCCCCTTAAGGAGCCTTCTCTTCTCCAGCTGACCCAGCCCAGCTCTCTCAGCCTGGCTCCAGAGCAGAGCTGCTCCAGCCCTCACAGCATCTTCATGGCCACGTCTGGGCTCGAGCAGGTCCACATCCAAGATAATATGACATATTATGTTCACCAAGTATCTTTGCTAGTAGCAGTGTGGTGTTTACCTTCATGAGATAACCAGTGCTTTCAGGGCAGTCTGGCTGTCTGTCCCTTAAAAACAAAAAATCATTCCTAACCCAAACCCTTCAGCCAAGTGAGTTAAATTCTTTAGGTTGGATGTAAGAAAGAAAGTGGAACTGGATGAGCTTTAAGGTCCTTTCCAACCCAAACCGTGCTGTGATTCTATGATTGCAGTTATTGTGAAGGCTTCCCACTCCTGTCACTGAAAGGTGCCGGTCCTGCTTGAGCTAAGTGGTGGATGAAGTGCTGGGAGGGAGCTGTGAGATTGCTCCCATTGTTGTATCTCCTTTCTGGCTCCAGGGCTTGTATTCAAGGCTGTCTCTAAACAGTCCTGTCTGTAGCTCGCCTGTTCCCGCTGCAGATAGATTCTCACATTTGGCAATGTGGCTGCTTGGTGAAGTGGTGCTGTAACAAGTTAGGCACCCTGCTGTCTTCATCTGCCTGAGAAGAAAAAGCCGCCGAATTAAGTGACACAGAGCTGGCTCTGGGAAGTGTGGAATCATTGCTCTATTGGGTTCTATGCTGCTTTTCCAACACTGTTGATGTTTTAATCTCCTTTTTTCCCCCTGTGGCCACAAGGATAGGGTGTAACGCATCAGTTACAGCACAAACATCATAAATTAAGATGATTGTGCCTGACTTGGTCTTGATATGTCTTTAATTAATATTCATAGAATCATAGAATGATTAGTATTGGAAAGGACCTTAAAGCTCATGTAGTTCCAACCCCCTGCCATGGGCAGGGACACCTTCCACTACATCCGCTTCCTACCTTTTCATTATAATCCAAAAGCTTGCATGGGTCTTCCCATGATGTATGATTCTTCAGAGCAAGTATTTATTTTCAGTTGTTGAAACAAACGTTTAGTTATTTATCTGAATAAGCTTTCCCAGCTGCTGCTAGTGAAGGAAAACTGATGCCTTCTTAATGCTGTTTTACCAATGGCCTGTCTCTGATGAGGGCTGAAGCTCCTGTGTCCCTGGCAGAGGGCTTTTGAGGTCCTTTACAAAGTGAGGTGACAGTATCTGCAGAGATCCAGTGGTGTAACAAGTCATACTGGTGACATTATCCAGTGTTACCACATGGCACCAGGCAGAGGCTGGATAGTGTAGGAGTTGTCATTTTTATGGGATTCTCCAGTCTGATTCCCAGCATGGGCACAGGAGCAGATCATCTGGTGCCATGGAGGGGGCAGCATGGCTTGGCATGGCAGCACCACTCAGCAGCAGCAATATCTTAAGAAGATGTTGCTGTCAAAGACTGTCTCCTGAGACCACAGCTATTGTTCCAAAGCCCATTCAGGAACTAGGAATGCAGACTTTTAAGGCACTAAACTGGTCTAGGCAGCATCTTGGGGTTGAATTTCAAGGGAAACATGAGTAAAACATAGACAGAACTCTAAAGCTGCTGGTTCTCTTCTTCATCCGGTGTACATGCATCATATGAAGCCAATTAATAAGCTGGGTGGATTTGAGCCTACTTGCAGTACGCAAAGATCTGGCCACAAGGTTACCTAAGCTATTACATAACCTTACATGTATGTGAAATATCTAATGCCATGTCTACTGAGTTGAACTTATGCAAGAACTTGTAGGTTATTATACAGCAGGGATTATTTTAATTCTAAAGAAGAAATAATCAATGGCTATCTTTCATTTTCATTCCATTTTGCATACCCAGGGTGACTTCTCTTTGGCTGGTGCAGTGTTTCATACTGATTTTGAAGCCTTTGTTAATGTGGACAAAGATCCTGGCCCCTTTTGTGCATTCAGAGCTGCTGCTGAAAAGCTCTGTTTGTTTTTTGTGATGTATGGAAGGGCTGAATGATTCCTTGGAAATATCTTTGCTTCTCCCTTTGCCTTCCTCTCCTCTCCTGGAAGTTCCATGTCAGCTCAAAAACTGGGCTTGCCAATGATTTCGAATTGCATCTGGGCTATTGTGAAGCATTTGGCAATATGAGATGCCACTAATTGAGATGGAGGTTGTGAAAGCATTTCCCATAAGACATCAGGTTGAACTCTGCTTCTACATTACTTGGGGAAGATATTTCACTTCACACGGTATCATTGCTCATCTCTGAGGGTCTGCAGTCCCAGCAGCACAAAGAACAGTAAGATCACTGATACAATTAAGTTATTAAATCTAACATTTGAGAGCACATCACTGAAAGACATTTCAGAGAGCTTTGTTTACTCCATAGAAGTGCCTTGAAGTTTTACTTTGTCCTTAAGCTTGAAAGCCTGTTACCTTGGTATCTGCATCACAGATGATACCACTTCATGTTCTCTTGTGATGCTAAAAGTCAAAGAAATTTCCTCAAGGAACATTAAGGTTGAATTATCTTGATTTCTTAAGTTTTGTTAAACTCGAGTTTATTGCACTGCCTTTCTGTCTGTGGAGAATAGTCCATTTTTGTGAGGAAAAATTGTAATTGCAAACATGGATAATGGTCATCCCGAAAATCAATTTGATTTTGATTTTAATGGCTACACTAATGTTTTTTGCCCATTGTAATTTAATAGCTATAGTGACCTTCCTTGTTGGGATAACAGACTGACTCAATCTGTATAGTTGCACAAACATACACACACATTCAATTGCATGAATATACAAGGCGCTACTGTTTAGTTTGGCACAGTCTACGCACATACACTAGCAGAATGTGCTGCAAAACATTGGGATTTTTGTCTATAGAAGAGGAATTATGGCTCCTAGATCACAAGAGTGATTTTCTGCCTTAACCTGGAGTAAATAGAATCATAGAATAGTTAGGGTTGGAAAGGACCTTAAGATCATCCAGTTCCAACTCCCCTGCCATAAGCAGGGACACCTCACACTAAACCGTGCCACCCAAGGCTTCGTCCAGCCTGGCCTTGAACACTGCCAGGGATGGAGCACTCACAACCTCCCTGGACAACCCATTCCCATGAACTATCAGTTGCTGGGTTTCAGTGAATATACAGAGCTGACCTCTGCATAAGGTTTCTTCCCCAAAGTTACAAATGATATACATATGTATACAGAGAGTAATGTACATATGTACAGAGAGTAATGTTCAACTATACAACAACATTTCACTTCTTTAAAAAAGACAATTGCAGTATGGAGACAGCAGGGTATTAACACAAACATGTCATTAACATTGCAATAGAGTCACATGAATTACTGGTGAAGACTCTCAACAGGATTGTAAATACATTTTGGGAATGGAGGTTACAAAAGAAAATTGGGTGTTCAAAGAGGTGCATTATTCAGGAGGGATTAATAAAGCTAAAGGTATTGATAATACTTGTGGCAGGGGCTTCAACTTTAAGATCCCTTCCAACTCAAAACCATTCTAAGATTCTAACTCCATAATTCTGTGTTCACAGTATGGCATGACAAAGAAGCAAAAAGGGATAACATTGGTCAAATAGAACCACTTAGGATTAAATATATTAGGGGAAGGATGGTAACAAAATAAAATCTACTGGTCTGTTTTTGGGAGTCTTGTTTGCAGATGCGCAGGCTTTGATTTAGAAATGGGTTTCTTTAGTTAAATTTGATCTGGAAAATCTAGGTAGGGAAAACAGGAGCTAGGATTAGTAGGATCCAGGTGGTCTTGTGTTCAGTAACTGACAGATTCCTTCACCAGTTGTTGGTCTAATAGGAGTCACCAGAACTGAGGACCCCTTTGTGATCACAGCAAGGAGGTTACTACAGAATTGATTATCAAAACCAAACCAAACTGCTCGAATTGACTGAATTCTGGTAGAGTTCCTTTCAATCAAAAGGCAGTTAAAGAAAACTAAGGTGCTTTATATCAGGAAAGCAAACTTTGACAGTAGTAACAACCAGAGCAAGGGGAACTAATGAGCTCAAGGACTTGGCTTGAGAGGAGTCTTGGAGCTGCTGACCAAAAGTGCAGAACCTCTCTTGACTCTGAATGAAGACAAAAACCGTATAGGGAAGTGCTGTAGAGACAACTGGGACATGAGATGTCATGTCTGGCAGAGCAGATTTTATGTTCCTTTGAGATAATTTATTAGTTTAGATGGATAAGATAGGGATAGTACAAAAGCTAGATAAAGAACTGATAACAGCAAGCTTTGCTGACAGGGGGATTACAGGGCTGGAGACGTGTTTTTAAACATAGCCCTAAGGGGAAAAATTCATGTGAATAGTTCAATTAGTGATCTTGCATAAAAACTAGTATGTTTTGAAGGACAGATTAACATGGGCAGTCAGATGAAAATGTGGCAACATTCTTTTTCCTTGGGCAATTCCAGTGGTAGGTTACATGTTACAGTTGTAGTCCTCCTAGCCAGGCTCTGGAGTGCCAAAGGAAGTTTATACTGACATGAAGTTACAAGTCATCAGCATCACAAAGAGGACGGTGATGTGATTCAGGGAGGGCTGGGCTAATGGAAATGAGGTGAAATGCAACAATGCAAAGAGCTAGGTGAAGAAAGTAGGGACAAGATTTACAAAGCAAGAACATACTTGGAAACAGCAAAGGTAATGTGCTGGGTGTGTTGGATGATCAGAGGTTCACAATGAATCATAGGTGCAAAGTAAAAAAGTAGAAAAAGGTATCTATGATCCTGATACCCTGAGGTACCTCAAAAGAGGTATTGGGAGAAGGGAGGGAATTGTTAACTCCATTGTTCAAGGTGTTAATGTGTAATCCTGTGTACAGCTCCAGCCTCCCATTTTCACAAAACAAAACTGGCCTGAAGAGTAATGAATATAATTGCCAAGAAGTAAGTTTGGGCCAGAAGATGATTCCTAACCATGGAAGTGAAGTCCTCCCAAGAAGAGTGATGGGGATGAAGACCACAGCTAGGACAGAGCAGAAGTCCCTTTCAGTGATCCAGTGCAGTGTTACCAGCATGTGCTTGCAGGGTTTGCAGTTTGTGAGAAAGCATCCAAAGTGGCTTGGCAATGCCGTATCCCACTGAAGTCACAGGGCATATGTGAGAGGTGAAGTGAACTCTCAGACTTGGAATTTGTCCTCAGCACCAAAAGTAATGCTTGCCTCTGTGAAAAATCCAGTTAGATTCCTGAAGACACTCAGTGATCTGGATTTTATTGTGATGCATCTTCCAAAAGGCTGATAATTGTTGCTCTGTGGACTTCAGGGAACTCTCATTCCTTAAACTACTGTCATTGTCAAAAGAAAATCCACTGGATGAGCCTGGACTGTCAGAGGATCAAGAAATAAAAGGAGTATTAGATGCCAGCAGTTTAAACTGGTCATGGCTAGACTGAAGGTTCATTTCTTGTAGCAAAAGCTATTATTAAGAGTACTGTGAGTGACTCCTATTACACTTTAAAATAGTTTCTTTAGTCTCTGGATAAGTGCAGCTCTGAGTGTCTTGGGAGCTTTGCCTACTAAACCAATAGTAGACCAATCAGTTCCTATGTGCAATGGATTTGACCATCTGTCCTTCACTCACCTGTTATCCTTATTAATTAGAATACAAAGCTGGGTAAAAAAAAAAAAAAAATCAATGCCTGCTTATCAGTAAGGTCATAGTCTTTAACCTGCTACAACTTAAAACACTGAGAATGGCACTAACAAAGATTTCACACAAAACTTGAACCATGCCCCCTAATCAGTTTCAGGTTGGAGCTTTGAGCAGAGGGTAAACCTTTCCAAAT
Source organism: Agapornis roseicollis (assembly GCA_002631895.1). Taxonomy (NCBI): domain Eukaryota; kingdom Metazoa; phylum Chordata; class Aves; order Psittaciformes; family Psittacidae; genus Agapornis; species Agapornis roseicollis. The sequence continues at coordinate 21,568 of NDXB01012438.1, read as the reverse complement.
GAGTTCCTGGGCTCTGGAAATAGGAGCGCCTGGTGGACTGCTCCACCCACTGGGCTGTCCATAAGCTAAAGACAGGGCTCTTGTGCTTCTGCACCATATGCCTGGTTGTGCAGGCATTGGCATGTCCTTTTGGAGGCTACCGAGGTGATGGATTCCTGGGTCTGGGACACAAATGAGAAAAGACATAGATAAGGAAAGACAAAGAAACGTAAGAGACAAGAAGGATGTAAAAATGCCATAATGAACTCGTGTGTCTTGAGAAAACCTCTAATCTAATGAGAATGGATTTTGTTTGAGAGATTGTGGTGGTACAATTAATTATTCATGGCAGCGACATCGTTAGGATTTCATTTTATTTAAAGGCCTCTAAGTGACTTGGAAAATTGGGTTAAGCTGAAGAGGAGTTTCAGGAGAGAGACAGGGAAAAGCTTTTCCTTTTATTGGCTTTGTCCAATATTTTCTAGATAGCTATTAGAGGTACAAACACAAATTGTGCTCAAGCTCCAATGTTCCTGCATTAAATGTGGGCATAAATTTGACCCACATAAATACAAGATCTTGGCCAAACGGGATCCTTGATGGCTTTTTGCGGGATGAGTTAGATAGCGTTTAAGCTTCCTACTGACACTTGCTGGGGACTTACTGTGTTCCAGCACTGTACATTAACACCAGCCTATGATCAGTGGTTCCTCATCTGCGTTTCCAATCCTTGGAGCCTAATGTCTCATATAGTGGTGTGAGTGGCTACATGACCTTTCTGCTTGTCCAGCCGTAGCTTAAGTGTGGGCACAAATGGAGAATTGTGGGGCTGTTGCTCTGAAATTAGAAAGGCTCTGGCTGAGGAACATAGAATCATAGAATCAGCTTGGTTGGAAAAGACCTTTAAGATCATAGAATCATAAAATCACCAAATCCAAATGTTACCGATCCGAAACAAAGGTTAGTAAGTCTTTATCTTGCTGCAATAGAAAGCAAAGGCAGAAATGGTCCTAAAACCCATTAGCAGCCAGACCTCTCCTTCATATGAACAGTAGGTAAAGCTCTTTGCACTTGACCACCTCACCACCAAGTGTATTGCCTGTGTTGGTAGAGAAAAGCACTTCCCTGTATGTCTTTCTCCTTCCCTGGAGAAGACAACCTGTGCACCAGGTTGTGTGTAAACAGAAAGCTGTACTATGGCCATGCACCCTGCAAGGCACAGCTCATGGAACAAAGTGGGTATTACCCTCCTTTGTGCCCCTGGTAAATGTATACCTGGTTTACACATAGCTTATGCAGCCTCAAAGATGCTAACACTTGTAATGCTGTTGAGAAGATGTATTTTTTTCCTTTAACACATGGGTGCTTCGCCTGGGAACTCTCTGGGCATCCGAGTGTTTAGAAAGTCTGGTTTCTTTTCCCTTTTGTAATGTTTATTTGTTCCTTCCCTTGTAATTCTCCCTGTTAACTCATGGACATCATTCAGGGACAGATTTAAATCGAAGCAGACAGGCTCCAGTTCTGCTCTGTCCCTTCAACAGTGGAGATTTGTTTAAAAGTTCTGTTGGGAGCACACTTGGTATGAGTGGAATGCTCAGGGCTTTATTTTTCATGTCACATCACGTGTGAAGTAACCCTGCTATAGCTCGAGATGTTCACATGGCCACGGAAGTACTGTCCCTGCCTCGGATGGCTGAGGGCTGTCTGAATTATCCACCTCTTCTTTACTGGGGATGCTTGCAAACAATGGACTGGCCAGCGGGAGAAATGTGGGGGATTAAGCTCATATGGACCGTGGCTTGTGGCCTTGGGAAATCACATTGGGCAATGGCCCTTAAGAATGAAAAAGCATGTCTCCAAGTGGATGCTCTGGATCCAGTTTCAGGGTCTGCCTGAAACCCAGAAACAGTCACTCCCTGGCTTTGATGTCTGGAAGGGTTTGTTTCACAACATTTCTATCTAGCTGACACTGGGAGGGAAAAATCCTATTCAAATCTGCTAAGAAGAAGACTTAATACGACAATTGCCATTTGTCCTACAATTCCCAAGCATTGTTTTACATGAAAACCCACAACAGCTCCAAGTTCTCAAGCTCTGGTCCACCTGAAAACATAACTGGGACATAGCAAGGTTTTGGCTGGCATGAGAGGTATCAGCTGGGTCAGTCCTAACTCAGAATTAAAAGCAGCAGCTCTTGCTGGTTTGCTAAAGCAGTGGCATCATTTACAAACTTAAACAGGGGAGACTGAGATGAGCTCTTAGGCAGAAGCTCTTCCCTATGAGGGTGTTGAGGCACTGGCACAGGGTGCCCAGAGAAGCTGTGGCTGCCCCATCTCTGGCAGTGTTCAAGGCCAGGTTGGACACAGGGGCTTGGAGCAACCTGCTCTAGTGGAAGATGTCCCTGCCCATGACTGGGGTTGGAACTGGGTGAGCTTTAAGGTCCCTTCCAATACAAACCAGTCTGGGATTCTGTATGTAAGCACATTATACTGATGGTGAAACGGTTTCCGGTGAGATGTCTCAGCTGTATGACTTCATTTGGTTTTCCCTTGGACACTGTTATCCTGTGTTCTATGATAGACATCTTTGCTTCTTCTGGTACTGTACTTAAGACCTCTTGCTTTTCTGCAAGCCAAGGAGGATTGGAAATGTCTTCTCACAGTGTCTCATCTTAGCCAGCCTCAATAAGTGGTTATTTCGGGCTGCAAAGCCTTTCCCTTGATTTCCAAAAGCCCTGCTCCTGCTGCTCAGCAAGATGAAAACTTTAAACAGTGGGGCTCACAACCTCCCCAGAGTTCCAATAGACACAATGTGGCTGCAGCCTGGGTGTTTATTTGACTTCAAGAGGAAAGAACTACAGAAGGAAAGATATTTATCCAAATAATAAGACCTTTTCTCCTGATGACTGTTTGATGACATTGTTCTGGTGGTAGACACTTCACTTTACAGTATGTAAATATTCACTTGTTTTCCCATATGAGGAGAAAATTCAAGTCAAATAAATTCAAGTCAATTTGGTACTCTAATTTCTCTCCTTTTAAAAAGTTCCTATTATTTTTGCAACTAAGTAATACGTGTTTGACTTAACCATTCATTTTTTTTTCCCATGAGTGAGCTTGGATAAACACAATAATGTTAAAAACAGAGGTGAAAATTAACTTCTTGGAGCAGTGATCCTAGCACAGAGCAGTTATTTTATCATTCATTATCTACCATGGCAAAAGTAAAGCTTAAACCTTGTACTGAAAGTTGACTGATTGATCCTTAACTCATGAAAAAGGTTTTCCTTTGGTACTGGCTTGCACAGACTTGAATTGCTCTTCCTGATCTTGTAGTGGCACTACTCAAACTGTTGAAGTGCAGCAATGCTTTTCTAATTATCCATTATTCCATCTCAGTCATCCAGATCCTTGCTAAACACCGCTTCTGACAATGGCCTTTAGCTCCAGCACAGTTTTTATCCAAATGGATTTCAAAACCCCTCTTCACTTTATTAGAACAGTGCAGTAGCTGCACAACAGCCTTGTTGTATCCAGGCAGTACACAGATGTGTTGCTTTACAAACACAGATCCAAACTCTACCACCACGTAGGCAAAGGTTTATGCTTCTGGGCTCAGTCAGTCTGTTAATCTACTTCAGAGAAACTTGCTCACTTTGGTGCTGTTGACTTCAGTGAGAATGCATGTGTCTTTTGGTGCAGATTTAACAGTTTTTCTCATTTGGGTTGGATTTATGTATGACCTCAGTTTTGAGTTTAAGAAGTCAACCCTTTCCTTTGGAAGATGAGACTTCAGGATCTCCTTTGTAAGGAGAAACAGTAGTTCCTTCCTCATGGCAGTAAGGAGGAACTTCATGTAATTCTAGGGCTGGAATGCTTTGATTCCTTTAAGGGTCACAGACCAAAACTCCTGCAGTACAGGATTTTTAGTCTTTTTTCCCCCTTGCAAACCAGGGAAGAGCCTTCAGAATCATGACACCATGTGGGCTTTGTCTCAGAAAATTAAACCTATTAGTCAGAAAAACCCATGGTATCAACTAAATTCTGTTATCTTGAGATGAGTTGAGCATCAGCTGGGAGAAGGTTGGTTCCAAGCTGCAGCTGCTATGAATTAGCACGGCCCCAGCAGGAGCTTATAGAAGGGCCAGGAGCCTGGTGTAGTTGATGGGTGACAGTTTAATGTTGGGTTTGGTTTGGGCTGTGTTAGTGGTGTGAGTAGCTAGGAAGGTTCTTTGGCCTTGAAGGCTGGGCTGGTAACTGTAGATTTTGAGTGTTTCTTGTATCAGTGGTAAGATGCTGTAGGATACAGAAAGGCTGTGAGGGAAAGGGCAGATGGAGGGAATTAAGTGCCATCTTTTCAAGGGTGCTGTTCCTTTGATCTGGGAAGACTGGTATGGCTACAAGGCAAGTCATCTGGGGCTAAAAGGTAAGTGGAAAACTGGTTGGCCTGTATGAAGACGAACAGAAGAGAGGAGAGTAAAAGTTTCAGTGAAGAGGAAGTGGGCAAAAATAATGTGCAACTAAATAGATTTGAAGCTGAGCAAAGAGAGAGGTAAAATAACTACTAGCAATCCTAGGCCTGAAGTCAATAGCTAGGACTTCTTGAAAGCACCTGGATGTCTACTTCCCATCTCAATGTCTTGAGTAGCTACAGAATACTTCAGGCATTCAAACTTAGTGCAGAGCTAGTGTGGAAAAGGGCAGCTGACACAGTTGTGCTGGAGGCACTCCAGTTTGGTTCAGTAGAGCTGGCTGCTCAGAAATGCCATCTCCTGGGAGTTGTGCTGGTTGTGGGGTTTCTTCCCTCCTTCCCCTTGGCTGTAGTAAGCTTGGACCTTCCGCTGGAGCTGCTGGGTGTTAGTTTGAGATTGCACCTGGCAGTCATAAGCATGTGTCTGGGGTTTTTTTGTACTGGTGGCTGTTTAAATACACCACTGAAAAATTGTGTGCTGTGGAACAGGAATAAGCAACTCCTGAAAGCTCTATAGTGGTGCCAGGAGAATGAGTGTTGAAGACTTTTGCTTGCAAACCCCAGCAGTAACAAGGCTCCTGAATTTGGTCCAGTGGGTCTCTGTATCTGTATGTGGGCACTGGCTTCAGTGGCATCATTCTACGAACGTGAAATGATTTGTTCCCTCTTTCCTATTGTATGTTCTAGGATACTGGGGGCAGAAATCTTGGCTATTTGAAGGGGAGTGGGAATAAAAACAAGCCAGATATGATAGAAGTACATGTTCTATTATCTTTTTTTCTCCAGCCCTTAATTGTGTTTCCTGCTTGCTTAGCTCAATTAACACATGGGAAGAGCTGTGCAGTTTGGTGCCTAAGTCTCTAATAGCTTGATTGTAGACCTCCTCAGTGTTTATTCTTCATTGGTGTTTGAATGCCATACTATACAAATAAGTGCTTTGGAGTCACCAGAAAGCCTTGCAAGGTTGATATGTGTCTTCAAACTCATTGTGTGTTTTGCTTCTAAAGGGCAAAAGCTGTGTAAAAGTGATTTGGGTAGTTTTTTGCTTTTCTGTTGTTAATTTTTTCCTCCCCATTATTCAGGATATGTGTAAAAAATACTCTGTAGGCTGCTCTGACTTTGAGTGGTCATATTATAAATGAGAAGATCTGGCTGCCCATGGCTGCATGCCCTTAAGGATGAATGTGTCTCTGCATAGCAGTGCTATACAGGTACCATGTGTTCCATGTGGGTATTCTCATCTGGACACTGAAGAATAGGGTCTTAGTTTTGTTTTAAAGCAATAGCATTAAACCGGACCTCTTTGGATATGACCAAAATCTGGTGACTGTTTTGCACACTCTGTGTGGATTTGTGCATGTGTATGTGCCTGGAGCACTGCTTATTCTGCAGCAGAACTGCTACCCAGAAGGATAGCTGCCTAGATGGATTTGAGTTATGCACCAAGACAAAAGTCAATAAACACACATGCAGTTCACCAGGTCTCAATTACTCTGTATAAAAAATGGGCTGCTTCTTTCTGCAGCACCACCAATTGCTGCTCCTCTTCTAACTTTGTTAACAGAACCAATTATACTGAGAAAAGTTGTATGCTATTCCCCTAGATGAATATATACTTCTGGTTACATTCTTTTTCATGGTTTACACCCTAAACAGCTGATGTTTATCCCTTAAAAATAATCCTTCCTCTTGGAGACAAATGCTTTCCTTTCAACACCGTTTCCTTCATACCAGGGCAAGGGTGGGATTCCCAGCCTCAGGCTGATCTGCAGCTCTAGACTGAAACTAAATACAATGTCCTGGGACCAAGTCCCATCATCTGCAGCAGCTGGGCAAGAGGAAATGTTTCTTGTGTTAGCTCAGCTTGTGGCCACACTGGCAGAATTTGTTTTCACACCAAACAGTGGGCTGAATGCTCTGCTGGGGGGAAAGGAGAATAAGGCCTGATCTTGGAGAGAAAATGCTTTACCTGAGTGATAGACCTTTCCAAAGGCATGCTGTTGTTTTCAGCGATTATATGTGTGTGGTAATGCCTCCCTGAGACAAGTGTAAATGTTGTGCCAGTAGTACACCTCTGTGCACAATGTTAGGGCTCAGGATACATGCTTATATTTGCTTCTTGTTGTTTTTAAACCATGGGGACAAGTGGTGCAGAGCTTGTGCTGCACCACTTTCACCTGGCTCTTATTCCCAGAACTTCAATTTCGATGGCCCTGGTGATGGGGTTTGGGTAACTCATGAAGGTATGTGCAGATTGCTGCTCAGAGTGCACTTTTGTTTCAGGTTGAATTCAAAGAACAACGTATTTAAAATGCTGGGTTGAAAATGCTGTGCACCCTCTTGATTATCTTTTAGCCTATTTCCCCTGTGCAGTTCAGTGGTGGCTGGCCAGGAACAGCCCCTGTTTGGTTTGGGCTTTGACCTCCCGTTGTGCAGGGAACTGAAAGTCCTCATGGGGCTCAGCCTGGCACAAGTCCGATCACTGAGCCTGTCTCCATGTGTGGCATTGAGACCAACGCTTTAGGCTTGTAAATCACCACCCATCAGGAGCAGAAGGTGAACGCTGCGCTTGTTGTTGTGGCAAATAATGCGAGTGAAGTTCTCGTCTCCTTCTTGAGTGATGAGAGATAACATTAGCAATGCTTGCGTGTGTGTGGATTGTGCGTGCCTGTGGCTTTGCTAAGAGTTTTCTTTAGCCTTCATTTCCTAGATAATATTGCACCTATGCCAGCTAGAAAATGGGAATTAGTATCTCTTCATACCCTTCATTTGGAGCAGAAACAATTCCTGACCACTTGTCTTCCAGGTGAAGCCTTTGGGATGGGAATGCACCTTCAGGTTACTCGCTAATAACAGCTTGGTGGGAATATAAGCAATAGGATGATTGAGCAATGTGGCAAAATCTTTTCATTAAAATGCATAATGCCTTCTTACCAATGCTGCAGAATATGGTAAAGCCATTCCTTACTGAGTTTCAAGACAAAGCTGTAGGGAGAGTTATTTTTTCAGACTGTCAGAATTATCCTTGCCCTGTTCGAACAGAGGTAACAGAGGAGTTTCTGGGTCTAATCATGGCAAATGGCTTCCAGTAGCTACTTTCCACTTTCTTAGCAACAATTTTAGACTCTTGTTGACTGATGGACAGCATAACCACTTCCAAATTTCAGATGGTCCCCTTAAAGAAGAAAATAATCTGTCATTGCCTTATAAAAGCTACTCTGACTTGAACATTGTTCTTGAGGTCTGGAATACTGAACCACAGCTCAAGCTAGAGTCCTGGCATTCGACATACTGACTTATAAGAAAAATGTACATAGTCAAGAGCAAGCAGGAGATGCACATATGGAAGCTGGCAAATAACTACTGCCATTCTGCTGCTTGCTGGCAGTGACTGAAAGTGCCAGTGAGTGGCAAAGCAATGAATATAGGTTGAATATGGGTTCTGCAGTCACAGCCAGCTGTTTGTTTTTTCCTTTATAGTTGTGTGTTATTTTTTGCTGGTTGGTATGTGTTCAATTTCTTCTATTTCTCTTATGAAGTCTGCTCAAAAAGACCACAAACTGCTGCTGAAAGAAAAGGAAGGCTGAGTCAGTTGTTAACATTAATTGACTGCTGCTTGATATCCTTGAGCTGATTGCCTAATGGCATGTATGTGGATTTGGAGGACAGGAGGAATTGTGAAGGTTGAGGGGAATAAGAGGCCTCTTTGGAACTAAGATTTTGTCTTATGCTCTAGCTAGGAAGATTAAAAATGGTCATAGGAAGACTTCTTCTCTTTAATCCTTGCCTTAGCCTATCTTGTCTATCCATTTCTTTCCTTACAATGACATAACATGATGCAAGCATTTTGTGAGTAAATCCATTTAATGCCAGATTACAGCAGAGCCCAGTGTGATACTGGCAGGTGGCTGGTTATCTGGCCCCATAGGTGGCTGAACACCTCCATTCAGTTTGTCTGTGCCCCATCAGGTTCAATGCTCAGTTGATTAACTGTGAGATACTTCCCATCAGCATGTATGGGTTTGCTGTCATTAGGGCTTCTAGAAAGTTTGTTGATGTAACCAGATGGCTTCTTTACTGTTTCAGAGAACTAACCCTTCTTGGAGCCAAATCTTTCTAGGGTGACCAGATGTACAAGTGCAGCTACAAGCAAGATGGTTGGAAATGGAACTGGAATAGTACTTCATTGCAAATTTATCTGGGGAAAGCATTGCACTGAAAAGCAGAGTGTCAGTGTAATAAGTCTATGCCAGATCACTCTACTAGACTTTTACTGTAGTGGATTTTGTTAGAGGATTGCCTTAGCATAGTAGTGCTCTCATACAGAAGTATCACAATAAGTTAAGCAACCATTGCATATATGCAGGAATGTTTACTGGAGAGAGACTCTTTCATCAGGGACTCCAGTGATAAGAAAAGGGGAGGTGGGTTCAAATTTAAACAGGGGAGGTTTAGGTTGGATATAAGGCAGAAGCTCTTCCCTGTGAGAGTGCTGAGGTGCTGACACAGAGAAGCTGTGGCTGCCCCATCCCTGGCAGTGTTCAACGCTAGGTTGGACAGGGCTTGGAGCAACCTGCTCTAGTGGAAGGTGTCCCTGCCTGTGGTAGGGGTTGGAACTGGATGATATCAAGGTTCTTTCTAATACCAACCATTCTATGATTCTCTATGATGAACCCCCTGGCATAAAAAGAAATAGCTGTGTATTTAACCCATGGGGAAGTCTGTTATTGCTAGCTCCTCCTTTGCTTTGAGGGTCAAGTCATAACCAGGTAAAATTCATGAAGTCCAGCAACTGAGTTAGCTTTAAACAGCCTCTAGTGAGTACAGTGCTCATAGGCATATTCAGTTGAACCTCTTCTTTCAGTTGAATCTCTTCTTTCTGAACAGATAAATGCAGGAAGTGCTGATGGTTTTGATGTGCAACTGTAAATGAATACCTGGTGGACACCTGTTTGTAAATAGAAGTTTTGTTTAATCTGAAGGTAAGCTTGTAGAGACTGGTGAAATGGAGTCAAATTTTGCATCTTGCTGTAGCTTCTAAAAATAGGTTGTATATTTAGTGTGGCCAAGTGCCAGGGACACCAGCCATTAAATACAACTCCTTATAACTTCCTCTGGTTAATTCAGTGAAGCCTGACTCCTTCCAGTTAAGCCTGACTCTTTCCACCCCTTTTTCCTTTCCTGCAGGTAGATGCTATACTTGTAGTTAGTACTTAGAGTTAGCTTGAAGCTTGCAGGGGCACAATATAGCAGTTCCATGAGGGAGTATCTCGGTCTGTAAAAGCACAATGATCCTTTTAGGGATGTATAGGAAGAGTCTGTTTAAGCTAGTGTTAAACACTGGAGTAGCCCCGCTTTGCTTTTCAGGGTGTTTAGGTATGTATTGCTTCCTGAAGGCTCAGTAGCTTCGAAATCTATCTTAAAGTATCTTGAACTCTGCCCTAGGTAAGAAAGCCAAAGACAGCACTGAAATGTTCATTTTCTCTCTATTTCTAAGCTTAACCAAATAAACTTCAACCTAGATAGATCGTCAGTTCAGTGACTTACAGCAAAATGTAATAAAATGAATAACTGTAGGCTTTAATATAATCTCACACAATTGTATTACTGCCCAATTACTTTTTTGACCTCTTTGGAGCCATGTTCCCCTTTAAAAAGCACACTGTCTGCAGTTCTGACTGTCCTCTCGGCATCTTCTGTGTCAAGTAAATCGATAACTCCAATATTGCCTCGTGCCTCTGGCTCATGCTTGTAGGAGCACAGCCACATGAAAGGTGGTTGTGTGTCTTGGGTAAAGAGTTCCTCTATTCTATGGTTACAGATGCTTCCTCAGCTTCTTGGATCCCAGAGAACTCAAGAGAGGTCTTTACTTTTCTGAAATTGTTAAGCAAATATGACAACTAACTTTTGACAGTGGTTGGTTGGTTTGAAGTCAATAGGCTGCTCAAATTAAGGCTTCTGACTGAATCCTGTCACTTCCTTCAATAGGATATCTAGCCAACAGTGCTAACAGTACAACTTCACTGACTTTAAATAAGTATGATGGGATATTCTCTGGCTCTGATTTAGGAAATAACTTCAGTTGTTTTCATTTCTGAGAATGTTCTGCATTGATTGATGCTTGGAAGCAATTGATGTAGCGACTAGTGCTAGAGAGTCTAGAAAGGGCATCAGAGAGGTAGAACTTTGTCTACGACTCTTTTGAGGTGTGTTGTAAGGTTCCTGTTAGCCCATAGTGGGTGCAGGACTTGTATGTCCTTATATGATACTGATTAGAATATGGTCTCATGTTGTGGAGTTGAGCAAGGGGTCATAAAGAGGAAGTGCAGGTAGTTTCTATGGACTCAATAATCCCAGGCATCTTGCTTTAACATCCTGAGGATTAAAGGTTCAAACAAAAGTTTTCAGGTCTGCGGGATCAGACTTAAGTACTGCATGCCCACAAATCACACTGAGTTTATTGTACTATGGAAATGGAAGGAAAAAGAACAGCTCAGCAGCTCACTTGATCAGACCTGAAAAAAATTTCCCCAAACATAACTGTATTAAGGGGCAGAAGCCACATAGTGAAGTCTGGAGAACTGAGAATTGCCATGCAGCCTGAGAGTGGTGTTTTTAATGAAAACACCAAATGCCAAGTCCCATAATGTTGGAGATGTTTCTAAAACTCTAATGAAGGAAGAACTCTTAATTAAGAAAGGAGTATTAGTTTCATGCACAACATCATCAGAATATGTAATGTGTTTTATATTGGTGTGTGTATGTGTAATATTCCTTTTCACTTCCAGTGGAGAATTTGAGTGCTTTGAAGACCTGCATTAAACCTTGTTAGTGTCTCTGAAGCTATCCAGCTGAAAGTCAATAGCAATAATTAGAAGGGACAAGTCTTTAACATGTTGATATGGGGAGATGCCTATGCTGGTGCAGAATGTCATACTTAGCATGCAAACTGTCCAGCAGGAGGTTTTGGGTTCACAGTTTGGTGGGTGTCTCAGTCCAATCCAGTCTCTTGTGTCACTTTGAAATATGGCCCTGGGTGATATCTGTCAGACAGCTCCTAATGGAAAGAGACCTCCTTGGAAAGGGCAAGACCAATGCATATCTGTGCTGATGTGGCTTGCTGTAATGTGGCCATGGAGCAAAAGGTGTAGGGCTAATAGGAAGCAACAATGTCTTACTGAACAAATGCTTTCTACTTCATTTAACTGTTGAAGTAAAATGTCCTGGGACCCTCTATTTAAAAATAAAAGGAAACCTGATAGAACTAATCTTTCATTTGCAGATAGAAGGGATCAGCTGATGTGCCAGCAGTCAGTGGGTTTCTCCACCTGGATAGTAAAGATGATGCTTGAAAAGAGAAGTAGTGATGGATGTAGATTTCTAGATTAGTGTTGTTGTAATTGAGATTCTGAAGCTAAGAGCAAGGCATGAGGGCTGTGAACATCTCTTCTAGTTCTAACACTTCCCCTAATGAGTAATGGGAAGGAAAAGATTTGGGATATACAGATGCTTCAGGTCTCTTAAGACAGTCCTGAAACTTGCTGCTCTTTTCTCAGCTGTGAGAGTTGATCTTTTACAACACAGTGAAGAAAGAGGGGGGAAAAAAGATGTAAAAAGAAAACATCAGAGAATATTGCAGTGGAAGAGAAATATTAAATGTAGTTTAGAGCTGGGGGGAACCTTTGTTTGGCGGCTTATTTTCTGGCTTTCAGCCTGATCCAGGAAACCACTTCTATCAAGAGAATGAAAGATTAAAGCCAGAAATTTAATTGCTTAAGAAAAAAGATTTACTGCCTATGAGGTTCGTCGGCATCCAAAGTAAGGTCTGTTCTGTAGCGTATGCTGCATCTCGACCACGCTGCAAACTATTGCAGAGAAAAAGAAATCTTTGCATCTCCAAGAGCAGGCTTCTTGTTCCACCACAAGAAAGTGATTTCTCAATACCACTGGAATGTGGTTTCTAGGACAGAATTTCTGCTTACAATATTTGCCTGTCATCTGGTGAATTTAAAGAATGAAGTTAAAGGAGGAAATATTTTGTTATTATAGATCAAATAAATTAAGCCCCAGCTAGATGAATAGTTTGTTGAGTTATCCATCAGACACTTTATTTTTCTTCATGTCTCATTCCTTTAAAGTAGTATAAATGTCGCTCTTCTGACTATTAGCATGTGATGCAACACATACTATGTTTTTGTAGGACGGTACCAATAAGATAGCTCTTCTAGAGCAAAATGGGACAGCCAAAAGGCTTTATAAATACCAATTCAGTATTTTCCTGGCTCTGCTCTTATTACTGTGTTTGTTATGAAAAAGAAGGGAAAAAAATTGTGTGGTTTTAGCCTTTGGAAACAAAACCCCACCAATCCCCATGCAGTAACTACACGGTAGGACTTTGTATTCTGAGTAAGCATGTTGCCTTGCTGTGGATCACCTGCCTAGGGGGATGAAGACTTTCCTTCCCTGAAGGGCAGCAACAAAAGGAAAAATCCTGACCCTTTTCTGTGGCTTGCTAATTTTCTTACACTACCAGAGTATCCAGAACCCCAAAAAAACCTGTGATCCCTCAAGAGCTTATTGGAGTAGAAGGCACAGATGGAAGGTGGGAATGAAAACTGTGGCACAGAGCAGCATTGTGGTTATCTGGTACTTAGGAGCTGTAAGGTCAATTTAACACTAAAAAGGGAGGTTGAAAACCATATGCACTCAGCCATGCTGTGCATTGGGAGGGAAGGCAGTGGCTGGGCTCTGGAGAGGGGAGCTGGCTCCAGCATGCCTCCATTGGGAAGGACTGTGTTGCAGTGGGGCCTCTGGAAGATGAGGGAGAAGGGGGAAGAGTCTGTGCTTGGAGATATTCCAGCTCCTGTGCCCCTCGTTCAATCATGCAAGAGAAATGAATCAAAAGCAGCACTGCGGTGAACTGCTATACAGCTTTAATCAGTGGAGAGCATTGTCCTAAGGAAGTTTCTTTATTTCAGAGTGTAGTCCACTTGTGCCCCACCAGTGATATCACCAAGATCTTTTTGGTCTTAACCTTTAATAGCAATGGACAGTTTTGGGGGGGATAAACCTGAAGCTGATGCCAAGCCAAGGCATCTGGTTTACTTCCCCATGTCCAAACACCAGTAATATTTTTAAAGCTATCTGCAGACATGTACGATACAAAAATACACCAATTGGTATACGTGGGAAAGTGGTTGCCAAGAAATAATGACAGTCATTATTTTCACTGGCTCTTTCTTTTTTTGGCTTGTCCACATCTGTAAGCACGGAAGCAAGTCAGACCCAGGCAATGTGTTGGGATTTGAATTTGGGATTAACCACCTATTTTGGCAGCTCTCTGGCAGCATGCTTGCTCCAACAGCTGATGTATATTGTGGTTCTGCTATGGACCGCACAAGTCAGGAGTTGCAGCAGAGGTTACCTTATTGAAATTAACTTGGGAACAAGATCTTCTCCAGATGGAATCCAATGTACAAGTCCATATATTTCTCTTTTATGCTTGACAAGTACACCTACCTGCCGGATCTTCTATTTCAGTATTCATCAGCATGAGTGTCTGCTCCCTCATTTTCCCAGCTCAGGCAGACAAGCCTAATCTGCTTTGTAATTAACAGACTGGGGTCTGGTGGCTGAAAACCTCTCCTCATCTCACTGGTTTAGTGTTTCAGAAAGGCTTAAATTTGAAAAAAGCATAAACATCTGGGTTACATTCCTTAAGTATCCTCACATACCCCGACAAGAGCAGAATTGTGTGTTGGATAAGCTGGCGTCTGAAGGTTTAAAGACTTCTGGTTAGTGCTTGGTAAGATATAACTTGGCATTTTGTGGTAATTTTCACAGAACATATTACTTCTGGGCTGTATTTTCCTTCCTTGCTTGCTTTGAAGTTGGTTTTCATTTTCTTGATATTGTTGTCATTTAATTAGAGAACTGGTTTATTTTTGAATATACCAAGTTCTTCTCCTTTGACTTTATGCCTACAAGTAGGTACCAGGCACTTAAAGGATCAAGCACTGCTGATGTGATGTTTTCCTGCAGGCCTGTTAGCTCTTTCATCAAGTATTTAGTGGTATCTGAAGTTGAGTTCTTCCTTCTAAAGGTGGGATGAGGATCAGTGTTTTTGAAAGGCTTTGTCCTCTGTACTACTTAAACAGCTTTGCTTTTTAGGTGGCAGAGTTGTAGCAAAGGTCCTTTGCTATGACTGGCATGTGTGTAAAGACACTGTTTGCAGCAGAATACACAGTAAAATGCCAAGTGCTTGTGAAGGTGATGTGACATTGTGAAAACGATAGCAAAGAGCATGTTGGAATGCCTCTATGTGCAAGGCACATACAAAGCTATTTGGGGTGTGCAAAGTGCGCGCTCTGTGCGGTGCAGAAGTCTGGGTAACATGGTCTCGTGGTTGGAGCACACCAATCCTTGTTGTTGTACAGCTTGTCTGTGCTAGGAGTTGTGTGACTTGGTGACATAAGCAAGAAAAGTATATTCCAATCCTTCCTTGCTGCCTAAACCAATTTATTCCCCAGTACTTAGGTAAGTGTAACCTTGGTCCTTGTGTTGTTGAAGTGCAAGTGTTCTCCTGTGTGAGTTCTTGGCTCTTGAAAGCAGTTGGCATCCTCTAGCCAAGTCTCCTTGGATTTGCAGACACTGAGGTTTGTACTCTAAGCATGTAATAATTAACAGGAGGAAAACATTAGCGTTGAGCAGGTCATGAGGCTGGATGAAGGCTGAGCCAAGTCTACTGATGCTTATGCCTGTGATGTTGTCACTGTGACTGATGCCAGTTGCAAGGATTGACAGCTGAGATGAATGACAGGATGAGGATGAAGCTTCTCTGTGTGCTTTTCTGCAATGGGGTTTTCTAAACTGCCTGCCTCTGTCAAACAGAAGATGAAATAAGTGCATAGAGTTTACTCTGGGAAGACTCTCCACTGTCTCTACCCAGTACTTGCTCAGCATCTTCTTAGTAAGAGGAAAAATACTTTCCAGTTAGTCAGCTAAAAGATTCATATTTGTTTATTCCATTTGACTAAACCATGGAGGTCTAGGGGGAAAGTTCAGTGCTGTGTTTGGGAAATAGAACACATGGTCTTTGCTTATGTGAACAGGAGACTACTGCTTGATCTCTGTCCTGCTGCTGGTGTCAAAAATAAGATTGGAAAAGTGGCCCTCAAATATGCTTTGTTCCCAAGGCCTGCAGACCTCCCTGTTGCTTGGGCTTGTACCAAAGAGGTTCCTCAGACCTGGAGGATGCAAAGGGGCTATTGTATTTCTTGGTCATCTTGAAAAGGTCTTGCAACCTCATCAATAATCCCATTGGGAAAAGTTTAGGAGCTGTACTGACTGTGGCTGTCCAGCCCCATTGCACAGCACCTGCAAGATGCAAGCATAGGAGACACTAGCTGGGAGGTGAAGAATTTGAGGCATGAAGAAGAGATATCCCAAGAGTAGATAAAAATGGGG
>NDXB01012436.1:0-32832 GCA_002631895.1 Agapornis roseicollis | reverse complement strand
GGTTGGAACTGGATGATCTTAAGGTCCTTTCCAACCCTAACTATTCTATGATTCTATGATTACTTAGGAAAACAGACTGACATCCACCTCACTACAACCTCCTTTCAAGTAGTTGTCAAGAGTGAGAAGTGTCCCCTCAGCCTCCATTTCTCCAAACTAAACCACTGATGGCTCATATTCAGCTAGCTGCTATGGTGACACATACAGAGGCAGCTGGATACAGACATAACAAGCATATTGAAGCAAACTGGTGCTCTGCATGAACATTTTTCATAAAGGAAAATTGCTTATCAAGCATAACATCTGAAATTGTTTCTCACAGTGTTTCTACCTGAAGGGTGAAGAATAGGAAAGAGCAGACTCACAGGAGTACACATTTACAACTATGACAGTAACAGAATGATTAGCAGCTCCTGGGGTGTTCCAAACTCTGAAGACTGCTCCTGTAAAGGACCACAGGTACAGGGCTGACACTGGGGCCCATGAATGGATGTGCCAGCCTGTGCCAAAGGACACCAGTCCTTTGCCTGGCAGAGCAAACCTCGTCAGTACTTCCCTTTGCCGAGCATGTGATGTGTGTCCGTAACACAGAGATTTCAATCCATCACCTCCTTTCCCCCATGGCCCTGCTCTTCTCCCATCTAGGAGGTCACTATTACTTGGTGCTTTCCTTCTGGAGCGCACCCTTCCCTTTAGGTGTCAGCTCAGAACACACTGTGTGAACTGGCATCAAGCTGTCCCTGCACAGCTTCTCCTGTTTCTGCCTTCACTTAGGAAAGCTTTTGCTGCTCCAGCTCATCTCCCTCTGCCTGGGCTGCAGCTCTGGTGTTTCACACTGGTATCCTCAGCACACGCCCTCCACTACATTTACCAGAACTGCTGTGCCATGAGGAGTCATTTACTCTCGCTCAGGACATAGAAAGAGAGAGAGATGCAGATACAGATGTAGAGACATAGAGATGCTGTAGCTATAGCTAGAGAAGGGAATGTTTCTGTTTGTGTCTATTGTGTTTTCCTTGTTGTTTCCAAGAGGTGATCATNAGATACAGATGTAGAGACATAGAGATGCTGTAGCTATAGCTAGAGAAGGGAATGTTTCTGTTTGTGTCTATTGTGTTTTCCTTGTTGTTTCCAAGAGGTGATCATGCTCACTTTCTATCAGAGCTGGGCAGAGGCAGTAGCATTTTCTACTGGTGCATGTGAAAAACAAAGGTGCTCTGCCTAAAAGAACAGCTTGCTCAAACAGACACAAAACTCCTCCATTTCAGATAGGAATGCAGCTGGGGCTGTCTCTGCAGCCTGCACCAGCATCTCCAGGAACAAACTCAGAGAACTTCCCTTTTCACCCATGACAGACCACTCAAGAAATGAGCCCATGGCAAAGAGACCAGTGCTCATTCTACATATCAAATGTGCTGGGGGGATTTGCTGCCAATCTCTCAATCTCTGCCCTCCACACAGTGCACTTACGGGATGCTTAGCTGAGGGGTTTAAAACTATCCTACAGTACTGACTCTGACTTCTTTTGCCCAAGTGTTGCAGGCAAAACCTGATCAGTCCATGCAGTTTAAACGAAATTGGGATCAAAACACTTTATTGAGCTATTGAGAACATGCAACTAGGCAGCAGGCAGGGAAGTGCTGCATTCAAGTAGTAATACGGGAAGTGAACCCACAAACTGGACACATGAATGTTACTAAACACAAGCAAATACCTAAGCACCCAAAGGCCTTTCTCCAAGGCACGCTGGGCAAAGGGGCAGCAGCAGCAGGGCTGCAGTGGGCAGGGCTGGGGGGGCCCCGTCTTCCCCGTGTCATAGTGCCATCACCCAGCAGCACAGCATCACAATGGTCCGGGCCTGTACAAGACCAGCGCTCTCCCCCAGTGCTTTGGAGCTCCAGTGCCAGGCACTGGAAGGGTTCTTGCTCCCAGGCTAGATCAGCCCAGCAGCACTTTGCTGCTCTTGGAAGCCCCTGAGATAGCTCCAGGTGGAGGCAGAAAAGGCAGCACAGTGTCCCCTGGATACCTTAGAGGCATAACCAGGCAGTGGGTTATCACCTGGGGCTCCTGCACCACTAAGGTGGCCCCTGGTGTCCCGTATCTGGGGGGGGGGAAGGCTTTTTTGCCCCCAGTCTGGATTAGCAACCATCCCGGGGGTTTTTTGCCTCCTCCGCAGCCAAGCAGTAAGGTAACCAAAAGCCTACGGTAACCAAAAGCCTAAGGAAACCAAAAGTCTAAGGTAACCAAAAGCCTAAGGAAACCAAAAGCCTAAGGTAAACAAAAGCTTAAGGTAACCAAAAGCCTAAGGTAGCCAGAAGTCTAAGGTAACCAAAAGTCTAAGATAACCTAAAGTCTAAGCTAAACTAACATCCAAGCTAAGCTAAAGTCCAAGGTAACCTAAAACTACACTATGCTAATGTGTAAGGTAACCAAAAGTCTCAGATAAGAAAAAGTCTAAGGTGACCTAAGTCTTAAGGTAAGCAAAAGTCATATGGTAACAAAAAGCCTGAGGTAACCAAAAGTTTAAGATAACAAACGTCTAGAGGTAAATAAACAGTCTAACCTAAGCTAAAGTTTAAGGTAACCAAAAGCCTAAGGTAACCAAAACTCCAAGGTAACCAAAAGCCTTAAGGTAATCAAAAATCTAAGTTAACATGAAGTCTAAGCTAAGCTCAAACCTAAGCTAAGCTAATATCTAAGCGAAGCAAAAACTAGGATATGCTGAAGTCTAAGGTCACCAAAAGTCTATGGTAACCAAAACTCTAAGGTAACCAAAAGTCTTAAGGTAACTATAACTCTAAGGTAACAAAAAGGCTAAGGTCACCAAAACTCTAGTGCAACCAAAACCCTAAGGTAACCAAAAGTCTTAAGGTAACCAAAAGTCTTCAGGGAACCAAAACTCTCAGGTAACCAAAATTCCCAGGCAACCAAAAGTCTAACCTAAGCTAAAGTCTAAGGGAAACAAAACTCTAAGGTATCCAAAAGTCTTAAGGTAACCAAAAGACTAAGGTAACCTAAAGTCTAAACTAACCAAAAACCTAAGGTAAGCAAAAGTCTGAGGTAACCTAAAGTCTATCCTAAACTAAAGTCTAAGGTAACCAAAACTCTAAGGTAACCAAATCTCTAAGGTAACCAAACGTCTAAGGTAACTAAAACTCTAAGGTAACCATAACTCTAAGGTAACCAGAAGTCTAAGGTAACCAAAACTCCAAGGTATCTAAAAGTCTTAAGGTAACCCAAAGTCTAAGCTAAGCTAACGGCTAAGCTAAGCTAATATATAAGCTAAGAAAAAACTATGCTATGCTGAAGTCTAAGGTAACCCAAAGTCTAAGCTAAGCTAATATTTAAGTTAATCTAAAACTAGGCTATGCTGAAATCTAACGTAACCAGAAACCTATGGCAACCAAAATTCTAAGGTAAGCAAAAGCCTAAGTTAACCAAAAGTCTTAAGGAAACATAAAGTCCAAGGTAGCCAAAAACCTAAGGTAAACAAAAGTCCAAGGTAAGCAAAAGTCTTCAGGTAACCGAAAGTGTAAGGTAACCGAAAGTGTAAGGTAACCAAAAGTCTATGGTAACCAAAAGCCTAAGGTAACCAAAAGTCTAAGGTAACAAAAAGTCTTAAGGTAACCAAAAGTCTTGAGGTAACCAAAAGACTAAGGTAAACAAAAGTCTAAGGTAAACAAAAAAATGTCTAAGGTAAGCTAATGTCTAAGGTAAGCTAATGTCTAAGCTAAGCTAGAGTTCTATGCTAAGCTATAGGTCTATGCTAAGCTGAAACTAAGGCTATCCTAAAGTCTAACATAACGAAAAGCCTAAGGTAACCAAAAGTCTAAGCTAAGCTAAAGTCTAAACTAAACTAAAGTCTAAGCTAAGCTAAAGTCTAAGCTAAGCTAAAGTCTACTGTAACCAAAAGTCTAAGCTAAGCTAAATTCTAAGGTAACCAAAAGTCTAAGATAAGCAAAAGTCTTAAGGTAATTTAAACTCTAAGGTAACCAAAAGTCTAAGGTAAGCAAAAGCACTTTATTCATAAATGAATAAAATACTCTTTCCACCTGTAACATTACTTGTGATTGATTTGTTTCTGAATGGAACGGAACTGAATTAGATATGGTGGAATGGGATGGGATGGGATGGGATGGGATGGGATGGGATAGGATAGGATAGGATAGGATAGAATAGAATAGAATGGCATGGGGTCGGGTGGGATGGGACAGAACAGAAGAGGAGCTATGATATGTTATGCATAGAGTTCTGCATGACAAGCTGTGACCTACGTCTGAGGGATATCTGCAGTACAGGTCCCAGGGGAGGCTGGTCCCACGCACTATGGCCTATGAGCAGCCTCTGGACCCCGACAGAAGGAGACCTGCGCTCCTCATCTACTCTCCTTCAGACTTGCATGGGAGCCACTGGAGAGAGAACATTGGGCCACATGGACTCCTGATGGAGCACTGCTGTTCTCAGGCTCTTGTGTTTGGTTCTGTTTCTCCAAAACAAACAACTCAGATTGGATCTTGGAAGAGACCTACAATGATCATCAAGTGCAACTGCTTGACCACTTCAGGGCTGGCCGAAAGTTAAAGCATGTTATTAAGGGTGTTGTCCAAACGCCTCTAAAACACGGATGGGCACAGGACACAAGTCACCTCTCTAGGAAACCTGTTCCTGTTTTTGGCCAGCCTCTGGGTAATGAAATGCTTCCTGCTGTCTAAACCTGCTGAGGCACAGCTGTGAATCATTGCCACGAGTAACCAGTGCCAGATGTAACTCTGTTTGCTACAACCCTCTAAGCCCTGCCATTCAGCCAGGAACCTTGTACCTGTTCATCTCACAGTTGAACAATGTGTCCAGCAGGATGCCCTGAGGGAAAGCACCAAAAGCCTGGCTGAAACCTGGAAAAACTGTATCCACCATCATCCCTTCACTCACTAGGCTGGTGACCTTATCACAGAAGGAGCTCAAATTAGCTAAACAGGACTTTCCCTATGTGAACCCATGTTTGTGCCTGATGATCACGTTGAGTTGCATGTCAGTTCTACGTTTCCACAGTAAAGGGCATGTTATAATGAACTAAGTGAGGACTAATGATTCTACCAGAACCCACAGTCCACTGCACTGTAATTTGGGGTGTTGTGTTCAGTGGATTGTTTGCCATCGTTTCATACAATTGACCTGAAATGGAAAAACCTGTACACAAGCTTCAAGTCTTCATATTTCAGAAAAGTGTCTATTGGTGAAATCATAGTTACATAAAGGAAACCTCTTTGCATAACTGAGAAATAGTACTTTTATGAAGTAATTTGTTTTGGCTTTTGTCAGTAGAGTTGCAGTTTGGGTTTTCACTTAGTTTCTATTTATTTCATTTATTGATATAAATAGACACATACCTGTGAAACTAGAAAAGAGGATTTTTCCAGTAGCAGAAGAAAAACAATCACTTTCTATGTTGAAGCTTTAAACTTAATACTTCAACTCTAGTACTAAGCCATAAATAATCCTTTTTAGTCAGTAAAATCAGAGAATCAAGGGAGAAACAGCATCTCATCTCATTGTCACAGACATTCTCCAACTGTTGAAGAAGGCTTTTATTGTGCAGTATTCCTGATTATTCTGTTTTATTCCATATGTTATAGCTGATTGAAGTTTTGGATGCTATTGGTGAACGTTTCTTGACTTTGAGAAGTAGCAGAATGGTTGATTTCTAAGAAATGTATCTGTCTGATGTTTCTCTTCATTGCCACAGATCCCCAGGTGCCATGCCTACCACTGTTCTGCACATCCCTGCTCTGTGATGTATGCTGTCCCTTCAAATATATGTTATCCCTTCAACTTAGAAAAAAACTAGTTGAAACTGTCTTCTTCTGAATGAGTAGTTGACTTACAGCTGGTTTTACTCCTTCAGGGGTAGTTGAAGATACAGGTGGCAACTTTAAGTGTTTTATCATGTTGCTATATATAGCACACAATTAAATTATCTCATACGTAGCTAGCTGTTTGTATTTCAAATGCTGTGGCTAAATCTACAAAACCCTAACCAAATTGCCATAGGCAATGCTGGTGGTGATTCAGTAGATGGCACTCCTGTCTGGGAGTCATGTAGCTGCCTGCAGCCAACCTTGTCAGCCCGCAGCAGGTGGAGTGGCTGTACCCACACAGGTGGCTGAGGAGAAAACCATGGGGAGCCAGAGGAGATCCCTGAGCACCATGCCTGGTTGTGCATGGTGTAAGCAGCATCTTGGCCTTGCAGGGAATCAGTCATCCTCATGCCATCCTCCTGTTGGCTCTTCCAAGTGTTTTGTGGCTAAAGAGACTCCAGGCTCTCATGTTTTAACAGCATCTTGCTGTATTATGTTCCTCCCCTTCCAGAAAGGCACTGATGCCTGTGGGGTGATGTTTGGATTTACCCACAGAACTGCAGAGAATTCACAGCTGGTGTTCTGTGCTGCAGTGATTATGCCTTCTGACTGCCCCACAGGATGCTGTCTACAGCCTACCAGAATACAACAGATTAGGGTCAAACTAACAATGTTCCATTTTTCCATGTTCAGGGAGCCACAGTGAATTTCCTACTAACATTCTAGGTGCTATTTCCAAAGCATTGTGCACCATCTTCCTGAAAAACACTAACAAACACAAATACATTGCAAGTGTATTTGCCTTCATCTTGGTGAATGCCTTTGAAGAGTTGGGAGATGCCACCAGCCTGGCCACTGTGACATAAAATAGAAAGCATTAGAGAAAGGGATTGTGAAAGCAGCTCTTTATGTAAGGCTGACTTCCTGTGATGCTCTAGGTAAGCTAGTCCCAAGAACGGAATGGCAAGCAGTGGACAAAGAATTTCAGAGGTGAATGGCAGCTTCCCTTGAAATGGTTCCAGGTATTGACATCTCTTTCAGGAATCTAATTGTGCTCATTGCTTTCTAGTGACTAACCTATTTGCTACAAGTAGATCAGCAGTCGGAGCTGCAGGCACAAAGATTAGTGCTTGGCTCCATTAGGCGGATGTTGCATTAATTCAGAGGGAAGTGGCCCTGGGGAATAAATGTAGTAATGTAAGTCTTCAATATTAACAGCTTAAATATGGTTCAAAGTTTGAACAAAGAGACTTTGGTCTCTTCCTTATTCTATGGCAGAGTCTTACCAGCTCTTTGTCATTCATCCCTCAGGCAATGGATGATGGAGTCCCAGTTCAGCTCCTCACAACCTTCTCCCAGGCAATGGATATTGGGGTCTTATCTCAATTCCTCCCATCTATCTCTGAGACAAAATACAGGTGGATTTCCATCTCATCTTCTCAGACCAATCTTTGAGACAATGGACTGTGGAGTCTGATTTCAGATCAGACTCTCACATATGTAAAACAACATCAATTAGAACATTAAAACCCCCTACCAAAGGTATTGTAAAGGACTCTCTTAAGAATCTGGAGTCAGAAGGAAAGAATCAAGTCACAGAGGGAAACTAAAGCATCACTTAAATGCCTGAAAGCATGCCTAATTAAGTAACACACTCGAGATTGTCCTTGGGGTTATTTTTTTTGCCACGTAATATAATGAATAAACCTCACATGAAGTCACTAAGGGCAGACAAGGTAATGATACAGGACTTGTCTACACAGGAAAGAGCTCAGAACAGCTACCGCTGAGTATCTGATCTGCAACAGCTCCCTAAGGGAATACTTTTTTGCAGTAAGTACGCATTTGTGTGGTTTAGCGTAATGCACATGAGAATTGAGCTGTGTAAAAGCGAAAAAAAAAAGGCATCCATCATGGAAAATAAGAGCATCTACTTGAGGAACCACCATAGCTTCCAGGCTCTGAATCCCAGGGTTTGGGTTGTTTCACAGTAACCACCTTATATAGATCAGACCAAAGTGCACTACTCCTTCACTGGAAATGGATGAAAGGAAGAAAACAGAACAATAGACTGCATGGCTTCATGATGAGGTAATAGTTAGCCAGAAGCTGCTTTTCTGGTGCTGGACTATTACTACAACTCACACATGTAGGCTTGCAAAGTCCAGGCTGCCAACTGCAAAGAAGCAACAATAGTCCAGCAACAATCACGCCCTACAATATG
The DNA here is from genome assembly GCA_002631895.1 of Agapornis roseicollis. Lineage (NCBI taxonomy): Eukaryota > Metazoa > Chordata > Aves > Psittaciformes > Psittacidae > Agapornis > Agapornis roseicollis. The sequence goes on along the minus strand of NDXB01012436.1, from coordinate 24,753 downwards.
TTTCATAAATAGCCTTGCAGATGTTTATAAGACAATCAAGAAGCTGTTTCAAATGCACTTGTGCATATGATGTAATTTATATTGTAAGTTCAAAAATTACAAACATAACTGCTTATTCCATGTAGAGTTTAGAATAGGTCTGAAAACACTAGCATTTCTTCACTGTAATGCCTTTAAGGCAATGGATACACTCATCTAAAAGTGACAGAATACATGGGCAGCAGGGAGGCAAAGTCTGCCCAGTGTTCCAGGCAGCAGCAAGTACCTGATTCACTTCACTCACTGTTGAAAGAACTAAGCAAGATCCCCTAGAATACAATGTCAAGAGGGGATGCTGAACAGCAGATTATTTTCTTGCCTGTTTCCTCTGTTTAACAGGCCAGACAGTTTCTATCCACCCGTACTTCTAAAAATCTATTTGCAGCAATGAGGTATTGATATAATTAAAAGTGACAGTCATTGACTTTTTAAATGCTATATAAAGGTTGCCTGTATAAGGGAGTTGTACCATGACATGACAGCAGTACCATTCTAACTATGCGGGTGTCTCTGAAATAATAAAGCCTTATCAAAGAGTTCATTAAATTGGCACTGGGAAGGTATATAGATAAGCTTATGCCTGTGCTAAGGAAGAGAGTAAATTATACTAATTTAAGATAGTTTTAATTAGTACTAGGAATTGTACTAACATATTTGCTCTGGTAAAAGATTCCCCTCCTAAACAGCACCTACATCAGCACAAACTTTGCATGCAACCAGGCCACAGGGCCAAGAGGGAGTAATGGCAGGAGAAGCCCTGAAAGGGGGCAAGCTCCCATCATTCCTTGGCTTGATGGGAGCCACTCACAGGCACAATTTCAGAGCACTGGGAAAGCAAGGCAATAGCATTTCTCTTAAACCTTTCTTTTTTTCTGCTAAATGAGACTGTATAGTATGGCATTTACAGGAACCAACAGCAGTTGGTGAAACTCAGCTGATGCAGCATATCTTGTTCAGCTGTCACATCTTCGGCACGGGCGTGAGTTGTAACCTTTTGCTGTCAAAGAACAGATGGGAAGTGTTTGTTCAGTGTGTAATTAGAGCAAGTGCATGCTCTCCTGCTGTTAGGAAATGGGGTCCCTTCCCCAGTAACATGACCACTGTCAGTAATGCCATACCCCGCAAACCTTTGTCTTTCCAAACCTGATTCTCCTAATTACATCTCTGCTGCTTTTGATCTTCCGACTTCATCGGTAGCCACCTTGCTGCAGTGTCTCTTAAAATACTCACCACCAGGTCAGCCCCTTCCATCCACACTCATCTCAGATAAAACACACAAATCCAAATGCCTTTCAAGGAAATTAATTCCTCCCAGTCTCTTTATTGTCTCCATCCTGGTTCCCATCAATGATACTCAGACTTCCTTCTGCCCAAGGACAACAGAAGTTACCTTAGGAAGTCATTGCACAGACGCTGTCTAGAAGTCAATGGCAGAAGTCACCTCATTGGGTCAGACCCACCTGCCTCTCAGGCTCAGGGTACCGTCAGCAGAAGAGGAAAGGTTCTGAAGCCTCAGGAATGTGGTAAGAACTGTGGGGCAATCTGCCAAAGAAAACAGATGCTCATTCGGACATACGTTATGTACTTAAAGCAGGGTTCCATACAAAGAATGTTCCATGGTTCTTTTTCCAGGTGTGGAATAAATAGCACATGTGAATTTATCATGGGCTTCTTTGCACTAATCGAGTATTTGGACTGAGAATATCTAAAGTCTCTTCTTATTCCACCTCTTCTTATGAACATAAGAGGACAATGACGAGGGGTAAACAGTAGTTCACTTATACACTGCCTTCATATGACATGGACATTTTCTGTGCTAACCAAATGCCAGCTCACAGCCAAACCTACCACTTTACAGTCGGTCTGACGTAGACACCTCTCGCTTGAAGTTCAGAACTGCCCTTTGCTGCCTTTCTGGACACTGGAAGCACAGATGTTTTCAGAGGACAAATTAAACCCTAGGTAACCTGAGTTGTGTTAAAGAGATGTTTGTAGCCGCTTTGACTACAGACAGCTGAAGGACAAGGAAGTCCTTAGTGGAGGCAGGGAAAATAGAGCAGCCAGCTCCTTGGCCTTTGTGCCTTCAGTCCCAGTAGGAAAGGCCAGAAATAGGAAGGAAAGCTGGAAGATATGGAAATAAACGCTCAGCTGGAATCCCCTTCAAGGATAGTATTTCACAAGAAATCAGCACACAAACAGTGAGAAACTGCAGAAAGAAAACCAGCGTCTGAGCCTTCTCCAGTCAACGACCGCTTTACACTGCTCTTATCTTCTCTGAAATAGCCAAAAATATCAAGCCAAATTTGAACACTATGTATTTTGTTTACTCTAGCTTTTGCCCTGGATGCTGATTTTAATTTGTCAGCCTGGTAGATCTGTTCAAATAAACATTGTGACTACATTATTCAACCTGACTTAGAGAAACAAAACTAAACAGAACAAAAATCACCTAGAAATAAAGGGAGGAACAACAAAGTTAGAGGGGAGAAAAGAAAGTCTGCATTCCTTTGCTTGTATCTAACATGTAAAGGAGGAGCCCTTTTAAAAACATTCCTGTTAATTTCATCCTTGCTTATTTTTACTGAAGATCATCATATGAAGTCTTGCAGTCTGGTCAGACAGCTTTCTTCAATATTGAGTGTGTTGCAATGTATCATAGCTCTTTTTGGTGGTTTTAAGCTTTTAATAAGGCATTTGGCTTCTGCTTTGGTTGAAAAGATGGTGTAGGAATTTTATTATTAATTCTTTTCTTCTCAATTAATCGTTTTCTTCTTCAATTTAGGAGCACTGAGGTCTTCTGGTTTAGTTTGTCTTCAGATCTAATATAATACAGAAAACTGGAATTACAGGGGAAAAAGATTGAAACAAAAGAAACAGTCTTTTTCATGTTACATGCAAATCCAAATAATCCTCTTTCTTCCCAGGTCTGACCCAATTTTGCTTGGGCACACTTTGTTTTTCCTAGCCAGCCACCTTTGGGACTGCAGACTTAGCAGATGATACTGAACATGAGAGCACAACGCTTGCAGAATAAAGCTCAAAGCCACTAAATTCACAGCACTAAAATGCCCAGTGTACTGAGAACTTGCGTGTTCTAACCAAAACTCTTCCCTTAGCCATGCTTTCATAAATGGAGAAACCAAAGACAAGAGTTTCATTCCTCCAGCAATTTTAGATATCAGAACATCCATCCCAGCTGCTTGAGATAACATCCTGCTTGCAGGTAGGAGTATTTAAATATGTTCAACTGCTTATTGTTATACGTATGTGAAAAAGGGATAAAAACTATTAGCAAGACATTGGCAAATGTGTCAACTTCATGCTTTATTGAAATGAAGCTACAAAGAAACCACTTGCCAAATATGATGTGAAAACATGGCTGAGAGACAATTCTTTTATATCACAGAATAAAACCCAGTAAGGGTAAATATTTGCAGACCTTCTTCCTTTCTTCTTCTCACTCTTTTCTTAATCCTTACACTTTCTGCAACATGAAAGCACTGAGCATCTTTTAGAACTGCAGTCACTGACAACTCCTGTTATTATTTATTGATGCTTCCTAAGAGTAATGCCTAAGAATCCCACTGCAGCCTAATGCTGCATGATCTCCTTCCCTCTTTAGCTACAGAAAGGAAACTACAGGCAGTCTTAAAGACATGTTTCTCTTTATTTTGTGTCCATAATGCACTGTGTGGGTTTGCTCTTTAATTCTAGTCCTTTAGTTCAAAGAAGTGTAGCTTGCAAATTTAAGAATCTTCCATTTAATCTGAATATTCTCATAATGTGATGAAGCAGTCAGGATCCAGATAGTCCTGTAGCATTTTCTGGATGCAGAGCTTTGTTCCAGTCTCATGAAATAGTTGAGGGGCTATAAATGTGTGGCAGCAGAACCAGGACTTTATTTAAGTCTACCCGTCTGAGCAAATGGACAACCGTAACTGCAGCAGATTTAATCTGAAATAAGTGAAATTGATGTCAAGATAACAGATTAATGATTTATTTCAGTGGAAATCTTCAGAAAGCGCTGTCATGGAATAAAGTCCCCCCTGTATTTTGGCTGAAACATGGAGAAAATACCTTATGTGGACTGAATAACTCCCTGAATCAGTTTATCACAGCATTGGGAGGCAAGTTCTCAGCATAGAGAAAGAATGCCCTTACACCAGCAGGGCAGCCAACGCCAGCAGCCGGCCCCATCATTCATACCAACACTACAGCTGCACCCCCAGAAGGGGTCACAGCAAACCTCTATGCAGACGCATTCTCAGACACCACCTTAGGAGCCAATGCTGCTGGTGTGAAAAAAGCTGGATGGAAATAGCATGAGAACTTCACCGAAAATGCACAAGAATTTCCTTTATGCAAATTCATAGCTGGCAACAGAGCTTGATTTGCAACATCAGTTTTCTAAACCAAAAAACCCCCCAAACTAGCAAGGAAACAAAACCACCGGTGTTTGGATTTCCTGAGGCATCAAGTAAAGCTGAAATAAACCATTGGAGAGCTTTCATTCACCTAAATATATGTCTAATTAATTAATTAGATTTATCAATCTTAATTTTTCTTTGAAAGAGATTTAATTCACCTTAAAAACAATTAATTGAATTTATCAATTGTAACTTCCGTCTCTTTTTTTTTTCCCTTTTCCCATTTAACTAAAAGGCTCCTGAGGGGAAGGAAAGCCATTCTTTGCACCTCTGGCTTGCCAGAACACAGCTGGAAAACACAGGACTTCAAAATTAAACAGTCACATGGAAACGCACTCGGCACACCGTGGGAAGGGCCGGGCCGGGATCCCTATCCCTATCCCGATCCCGATCCCTATCCGTATCCCGACCCCGATCCCCCTCCGGCAGCATCACCTCCCACCTCCCAGCTCCAGTCTCTGTCGCTGGCGTGGCTCTCTGCTCGCCCGGTAATGAGGTGGGCGGGGCCACGCTCCCTCGCCCCACCCCCTAGCGGTGACGCACCGCCTCCTCCTGGCCTATGGGCGGCAGCGGGAGCGGTGGTGTCGTTTCTGTGCGCGGTGGTGTCGGTGTCGGTGTCGGTGTCGGTGAGTGGGGAGCGGGGAGCGCGGTGGCGGGCGGGGCCCGCATTGCCTATGGCTGGGGTTGTCAGGCCCTCCGGTACTGCCGGGTCCACCCGGGCTGTGTGCGTGTCTACAAACGGCGGCGGGATGGGTGCAGAGCCTCCGGTCACCCGGGCTGCCGGTGCCGGTGGGGCGCTGGCTGGGCTCTTTCACTAACCGGTGGTTTAGGCGGCGGCTTGGAAAGCCCAGGTCCAGACTGCGAGAGCTATCTCAGAGCCGCCGGTTGCGGTAGGGTTGGTTCCCCCCGGGCTCTTAAAATGTGTTTATTTCCCTGATCGGTCATAGGGGATTCGGCTGTGATTCTCGGCTGTGATTGACGGCTGTGTAAATGGCTGCTCTTAGTAATCATTAACACCATGCAGTCGTAAACTTAGGCTTAAATAGTTCTTAATCTTGTTTTGAGCCAACGCTTTTTGTTTTGATAAAGCGAGACCATCACCTTTAGCTACTTCTTTTTTATGAAAGTGCAAAAGCTCTGCACGAATATACATCGCATTATGTATATTTATTATACTGTGTATATACATTATATTGTTACACAAATACGTTGCTGTTGTGCATATCCATTATAGTACAGTGCATATTGCTGTGTATAATGATATGTAAGTATCTAACATGTATGACATGACTTTGTATTAATTACACCATATTTGTTGTACCTTTTCATTAGTCAGGAGATGGCCTTACTGTAACTTAAAAATTCTGTGTGCTGTTTAAGTTAAGCATCCTGAGCATATTTAGGTACCTATGAAGAAAGCCTATGCAAACAGAGCACACAGTTGAAGCTGATTGATAAACCAAAGCTCCAGAGGCTGAGTTGCTGGGTTTTCCTTGGGCTCTCTGCTGGAGTTAGGCCGGGAGGGAGGCACTTGGGCAGCTGCCTGCACTTTTCCTTGCCCCCATTTACTGGAGTAGCCCCATAGAGACACACAGTCGCCATCACACAATGGACTTGGGCGTTCTCACAGCTCTTTTGAGGATGTGGCAATTTTAGGTAAATATTGCTTAATTCTTTTAGCAGTGGTGAAAAGGCAAAGGCAGGAAGAGGTGCAGAGCCAAGGCAGTGAGGGTCAGGGTCTGGCCCACTCGGGTGCCTTTAGACTCCCATCTGGGCACATGCCAACATCACCTGTTGCCCAGGGGTAAAAGCAGCTTCAGTTTTCATTGCCCACTCTGCTGCTTACAGTGACAGGAAATAGCTTAAGCAAAGAGGATGGTCTTCCTATTTGTGCTAGGGAAAACTGAAACGAAAAGTAATGCAAGGCAGAGCATTGCTGCATGCCACAAAACTGGACTTCCTTTAGAAAAATGGTGATACCAATGTTTTCTTTGTATAGAAGATGGAAAGAATATTTATGCCTACTTCAGCCTAGGATGTTATTTATTATGCTTGACTTTGAAATCCAAGAAATCTCTTGTTTATTGTCTGTATTTTATATTGAATCCAAGAAGTAATTACCTTTTAATGCATTTCAGTTTAAGGATCTTGCATTGGTACACAATGCTTTTGCTAATATAAATGCTTGCAAATATTACCTTTATCGTAGGTTATTATGATTTTAAATTTTAGATGCAAAATAATGATATGTAAGTATTTTTTAGAAGGAGAAAATGTTCTGAAAATACTACTGCTGAGGTACTAACAACATAATCTCTCCAGTGCTTTAGTGTAATTAGAAGACAGTTGTACCTCGAAGTTTCATTACTTGTGCCCCATGATAGGAGCAGTGCAAGTATAGGCAAAAAGGCAGTATGTGGTCCCAGTGAACTTATGAAATAGAGAGCAAGATGCTGTTCGTGAACATAGGCAGAAATAGTTGTTTAATAAAGTACCTTCAAGTGTTCATACAAGTGGAAATTTCATTATAATTTATATTAGTGTCGTGGTTCCTCTTTCATTTATGTCTCTGTAGCTTAGCTGCTGTTAACTGCTATCAGCTGAGCTTCTGGATTTAAGAATTTGTGCTTCTGTACCACTGCAAAACAACAGTTGCCAGCTTGCAGATACTCTTTCCTAGAATTAGCTGTTTTGTGATGGAATTTGCTGCAAAGGTTTTTGTGTTTGGATAAGATAGTAATCTATTGAATGATGTGTTGGTTTTGGGGTTGGGTTGTTTTTCTGAATGGTACATTCGGTCAGGAATGTTTATGGTATGGTCAGTTGGGGATAACCCAGCAGAAAGCTGGAGTAGCATAATTTCACCATGTTACTGTGTTTCATGAAATACTGCCTGGATCCTGTCTCAGCAGACTTTGTTTTCTGGTTTTCCTTTGTTCCCTGTCTTGCAGGCAGAGCTGGGTAAGCATTGCCTTTCCTCTTTAAGGCCTCTCCCACCTTCCAATACACTTACAAGTAGTTTTCAGCTATGCTTTCCTGCATTAACTCCTGAAGAATAGCTATTTTCAAGGCAGCACCTTTAGACAGCCCTAGTGTACCTGCTTAAGCTAGTTCTGTGATCATCACTTGTCCACCCTACTGTGATGCTTTTGGCATGGACACAGTATATACAGGTCAGACATGACCACTGCCCTGCTGTGTTCCACACTTCAAGATGGGATTTCTGCTCCCAGGCACAGTGCTATACAAAGCAAAAACCACTGGGGATTTGGGTCAAACTGAGTAATTCCCAGGCATAAAAGGAGGTGTAGCATTAAATCAAGCTAGCAGTTGGTAAACATGTGATGTGACCTCTTGGCAGTGTGTCACCGTCTAAGCAGGACTGGTGATGTGACTGATGCAAGGTGAACAGATGAGGACCAGAACATCACAAGGGTGAAGGCTACATTCCCAGAGATCTTTAGGGCTCACATTGCTGCTGTATATGGGTCTCTTACAAAACAACTCTTTTCTGCCCAGAAAGGGTTGTGGCAGTTATAATTTTAAAGATTCCTGCATCCTGTTCCTAGTTGAGCAACCCTAGAGCACCTTTCCTTGATGCTTGCTTCCTTCTTTCCCCTGGCTGCTTACTGCCTCTGCCATATAGCAACACTGCAGTTGGCCTGAGGGTCTGCACCTCCTGGTACCAAATGCGCTTGCTTCACTGTGGTGTTCCGCTCTGCCTGCCCTTCTGCTGATCATGTGAGGTAAAAGGTGCTGTTGAAGGTATCAATACAGAAGTTGTGCCTCTCTGATCACAGACCGCTGAGTCTGCCTTGTAGTCCCATTTTAGTCAATTTTTGCTTGATGCTTTTTCTAACTGCCATCATTTAGGGCTGCCGTAACCTTCTCTTCATATTGTTTTGTAATTTCTCCATGGGAATGAAAAAGGAAAAGCTTCTCTGGAAGGCTAATTTAAAGCAAACAAACCAAAACAATAACAATGAAAAACTACAAACAACTGGAACAAAACAAAACACACACAAACCACTACAATGAATCCCAAAGTAAAAAAGTTGTGAACATTTGCTCAGCAAATGTTCTGGATGTGTTCCTTACTTCCTGGGATTAGGTATGTGAGATAGGGCAGGTGACAAATTTGATGTATCATATCTCTGCAATGTATCACATGGATCTTATTTCCATGTATGTGGTACATAGTATGCATAAACTTTTGGCTTCTGTAAGAAGAGAAGTAAAAGAGATCTGATTAATTTAAGCTATTGTGATTTTTCTTTCTTCTTGTTAAATATTTTGCATCTTTTTATTATCTAAGAAAAATAAGTTGGCAACTTTTTTTCTTGCTCTCATATTAAAAGCATTAAGAGGAAACCATGGCTGTGTGTCCTACAGGAATTTCCTGCCTTCTTGGCGGGACAGCTTTTGGGATAGAGAAGCAAATCCTGCTACATGACTGCAGAGAACTACATGCACAAGTATGATGCATAATGTTTAGCTCTGGACCTTTGTTGCATTCCTTGCGAAGTCTGTACACAGTACTTAAGACTAGAAACACCATTTATAAGCATTCTTTTTCCCCACCTTGGCAGGGGGAAACCCAAACAAAATCAGTCAAACAAAAAACCTTTGATTAATTAATACAGTTAAAGAAATGTTCACGTTTTGTGGGCATATAGGTATTGAAGAACAGGGGAGCAAAAATAAACAGACCCACACATGGTGGAGATGCTGCAGATGGAGAAGGGTCTCCTGAGTGATCCCACCACACTGCATGTGGTGCCAAGGTGCTACCTGTGCCATATCCATCAGCTTCAGCATGGGTCAGTTGCCCAGATGTGAGTGGGCAGTTTCTTTCAAGGGGGCTGCCTGAGGGGGATCCAAAACACCTGTATGAGTCTGGCGTCCTGACACATGACCTACAGTTGATTCACCTTCTTCTTGGGCAGCAGCTGAAGATTAAGTAGGACACGTTGTGAGCATCCACAAAGACACTGAACACTTATGTTTAGTTCTTTAAATCCTGCTTGTCCAAATTTCTGCAGAGCAAATGGATCAGTGGGAGATTTAACAGAACATAATCCAGTCATGTAGTCACAGATGTTCTTGCATTTCCCACCTCTTTCAACTTTGTGAGGTTTAGTTAACGATATGTCTTAAATGCCTTCAGGACTTCTGGTCCCAAAAACCAGTTTCCTTTAAGACTTTGCTGTGCATGTTCTCCACAGAGCGTGTGCTAAAGGAATCAGTAGCTCGTGCTGTCTGCCAGCTTCTCTGTTGGCCCTATATTTGCTTCTCACGACACTCCTTCAGTACTTGCAGGACAGTCACATAAAGAACATACAACCTACCTTTCTGCTTGTTTTCTCTTGTTTTGCTGATAGCCTGAGGTTAAATAGAGTCTGTGCTGGGACCGGAGCTGTGCAGGGTATTGCTCAGGGTGTCCGTACACCAGCATTGCACGTTGTCTCAGTGACATCTCAACACAAGTTACCTCAAAATGTCTCCCAGTGTGTCAGACAAATTCATCAATAGACATGAACCTTGTAAAAACTTTACAACTCTGCATCACCCTCTGGGCCTGCCCTAAAAGCAGGGAAGGACTTGATTGGCTTGAATGGAGGAGTTTCTCTTTGCTCCAGCATCTTCATGTCAGTTGTTCAGCAGGATGCATACTGATGAGTTCCATTTGTTTGAGAACAAATAAACCAACAATGGCTTTGTTACAGAGCTTCTCTTTGGTAGCTCTTTTGTGTAAAAAGAGAACGCAGTTTACTTTCCATGGCTGCTTTTTGTGGTATGAAGGAATTCTTGGTTCTTGGCATTTAAAGGGTTTGTGGCTTAAGAAAATTATTTCTTCCTCTCCCTTTCTTTACCAGACTTGTCTAGGAGGATACACTCACTCACAGGGAAATTATTCTTCAAAGCAAAATGGATGTTTTATTCCTGTACCAAGGCATCTCTTTCACTATGGAGTTAACAATGAGTAATATACTGTGACCTCCGTGTGTGTGCTGCAACACATCCTTCAGGTTCAAGTTCCTGCACCTCCTTTCCCTCAGGGAAGCCTTAACTGCTCACTACCTTGTTCCTGTGTAGAACAATAGTCACCTGATTATAACTTTGTGCTTCCTAATAGCCTCATAATTCTAATTGCATAATGGTGATGTGTGGTTTCAAATTAGTCATAACTTTGGTGCTGGTTTTAACGAGATCTTCACCTGTCTCCCCAGGGGGGAGGCTTTGTTTTCCCAAGTGGCATGCCTCTTCCCGTGAGAGATGAATTCCTACTAATAAGGCACAAAAAGGTGAGGTAGTAAGGGGAGTGTTGGTTACAGGGAGAAGCAAAATAGCTGTGAGTCTCAGGTGCCAGAGAGCATTCTGATAATGCCAGAGCCTATGGTGTGCCAGGCATGTGCATGTATAAATAGTTGCATTGGCATGTAGTGTCATTGCAATCATGCTTGCTTTGAGAACAGCTAAATGTAATATCCTTGTCTTCCGTGGCATGGAGGAACATAGCTCAAAGATACCCTCACATGACTTCAGACATGTGAAATAATGACACTGGTGTTTAATGGCTGTAACATCAGTTGGTCTGCCCCCCAAGAATTTATAACTACAGTGGTTTGTTACATCTGTCAGTGAAGATTAGTTGTTGGATAGAATCATAGAATGGTTTGGCTTGGAAGAGACCTTAAAGATCATCCAGCTCTAAACCACTGCCATGGGAAGGGATGCTTCACTTTGAGGGAGGTTCCTGTCCAACCTGGCCTTGAACACAGCCAGGGATGGGGCAGCCACAGCTTCTCTGGGCATCCTGTGCCAGTGCCTCAACACTCTCACAGTAAATAACTTGTTCCCTATATCTAGTCTAAATCTACCCTCTGTCAGTTTAAAGCCATTACCCATTGTCCTATCACTACTTGCTATTACAAAAAGTCTGCTATTTCTCTCATCATAGGTATAATTGGATGGAGGATCTGTTTGACCTGCTGGCCAGGAAAAGGATGTGTACACTGGGGGTCTACTCCAAGGCTAAATCTTAAAGTAGGGATGCAAGATTCTCTCCCAGCTGAGGTCTTTCTGGTGAGCTTTTCACAGCTGAATCACAGGGGTTTAGTGCAAACCCTGGCAAATAGGTGTTACTAGTTGCAAACAAACAGCTTGCAAACAAAATATCTTGACTTTCTCAGGAAAAGTAGCCTTCAATACATGCACCAAACCTTGCAACTCATGCAAGATAACTGTAAAGAGTATTTTTGGAGTACTGTGGACTGTTTTTAATAAAATATAAAGGTAGTCTTTAAGCTTCAGTCCACAGACAAGTTTTGCTTTCCTCTTTGTTATGAATTAAAATATAAGATTTGAAAAATATTAATATGCTTTACTATAGTTTATGTGCATAAGCAATGACAGGACAAGGGGTAACGGGTTCAAACTTAAACAGGAGAGGTTTAGATTGGATATAAGGAAGAAATTCTTTCCTGTTAGGGTGGTGAGATGCTGGAATGGGTTGCCCAGGGAAGCTGTGAATGCTCCATCCCTGGCAGTGTTCAAAGCCAGGTTGGATGATGCCTTGGGTGGCATGGTTTAGTGTGAGGTGTCCCTGCTTATGGCAGGGGGTTTGGAACTGAATGATCTTAAGATCCTTTCCAACCATAACTATTCCATGATTCTATGATTTTCTTTCAAAAGCGATTCTTCCATATTCCCCAGGCTCTCCACAACCACAGAACTCTTTGTCCATGGCAAGTTTTCCACATTGAAGATCTTCTATTAGAGTAATGCATCTGCTTGAAAAAATATGGCTTTGAGGCTTAACAGGCCCTGAGATACTTTCAAGTATACTTCTAGTTTCTCATACAAGATACCATCTCCACTTTCAGTGCTGTTTTGCCTATGCCCTTAGACCGTGACAGCAACAAGCACTAGTGTGTTTGTGAACACTGCAGAATTATTTTGATCACCTGAGGATGACTAAAGCTTCTATCAACCTGGCCTTGGGTGGGAACTGACTTGGCTGAAATACAAGTCTGTTGGCAGTGTGGAAAATGATAATTGGCTTTGGTGTATATGATTACCCGTTCACTAGATTAGATAGCAAATAGATAAACTAGATTAGATAAACTAGATTAGCTAGCAAAGATAAGCTTGAAGGATTGCTGTCTTTTGCCCATAAGCTCAGCTAAACTGGGTAATTTTCATTCCTTTAATAGCCTTATTCTCTTTTGTACAGAAGAAATTCTGGTTTTCAGCAATCAGTTTATAACTGGCTCTTAGAGTTGCAGAAGTTGTGTTGTTTTTAGGCTAGATGACAACCATTCCCCTTCCTGTTTTTCTGCTAGATCAATAAAACAGATGTTATCAAGGGTCACTATCCTTACAGAGTGTTTTCAAGGTAGGTGAAGCAGTTGCCTGTATATAAAGTGCTGCAAGATTTGAAACTTGCCTATGTCATCAGTAATGGTTACTTCCATTTCCACTGGTCATAGTGACCCAGTTGCATCAGTACTGCAGAAAAGTTATTGCCAGTGACCAGTGAGTCTGGGTACCTACAATGAGGCTTTCCCCTATAGGCTTCCAGCTGTGAAGGATGTGTGGTAAGTGGTACCTTCTGCTCCCACCTCATCCAGGCTATTTGCTTTGTTGAGTTGCCTTGATTGTGGTTTTGTTCTGAGATGCCTGTTAGCTCTGGACTGAGAAGCCATCGTCCCCACAGCATCATTGTGATTCTGCAAAATGGTAGAGCTGGAGAAGATCTCTTGGTGGTTGGCAGGTCCCATCTGCAGTATGATAGACATTTAGTGTGGATTTGCCTGTAGGATTTGAATATGCCCATATATAATGCGTAGGTTTCAACTGTTATAAGTAAAGGTGTGATTATGTGAAGTGACAGTTGTTCTGAGATTGGATTGTACTATTTTTTTTTGGTGTGAAGTAAATACATTTAAGTGAACCTGGAATAAGCCTTACTTAACACAAACCAGTTTCATCTCAAACCATTGTTTCACATAGGCTTACAATACAGTCTGAACTGACCAAGTTTAAAATTAATTTAAATCTGTGCATTCTGCTCATTTAGGCAGCACCTGCTCTGTGAGTGGGAAGTCTTTCTCCTGCCAAAGGCAGCAAAAGTCCTTCAGACTACTTAGCGGTCTACTTAAAATAATTGCTGGAAAAATATCACGTGGGTTTAGGTACTGTTAAAGCAAGCCATGAGCCATATTTGTCTTGCAGACATGAAGTCAGTGTTGGCTCCAGGCTGGCCAGCGACTCCTGTAACTTGGCTGTGATGGTAGAGCAGCCAAACCCAAGTGCTGCTTCTCTGAAAGGAGTTTTCTGTACCAGAAATTTGCCTCCTGTGCTTAGAGCTGGCCAAGGGCTGATGCCAGTCTTGTGAAGTCATGGTGCAGCAGTGGGGTCCATAATTGGGGTGGAAGTAACCAAAAATCACACCTTAACATTTAGTAGGCATAAAAGAAATGAGAAGTAGACAGTCCAAAGATATGGATAATAAATCATTGATTTTCAGCCTGACTTTCTTATTGGTCAGTCCCATGAAAAGTTCCTTTGGCCAAATGTTGTTTGTGCTTCAGAACTGTCTGCTTGAGCAATGAGTAACACTATTTAGAGGTTACTTACTTCCAAGATACTGTTTTTGTGCCACTGTCACAGGCCAGCTTAGAAAGAGAGCAAGGCCCATTGAACAAACAAGCTGCCTGATGGAGTTCACTGGCATAATACATCTGGTTAACTTCACTGTTGGTAGATCCAGCTTATAAACTAGTGCAATGTATGGATACAGCTACACAGATGCAACACAGGTAAGGTTTTACAGTGATGATGGGGCATCTGATGCATTCCTCAAAGAGAGACTGAAGAGTGAATTCCCATGTATGAGAGGCTTGATATCTAGTCCACCTAGACTCTTGTAATGATCTGTTATGGGCTTGGTCAGATTAAAAGACCCAAGAAATACAACTGTTCGAACAGTTGATCAAAAGGCTTGGTGAGCATGCCCTATGCCCTATTGATGGCAGTATTTCCTGTTCTTCCCCACTGTTTTGAGCTGCATTATAGAGAGTGTGTAGGATCCATCAGTCTCAGGATGTTAACTGTTAATTTTTTTTTTGGCTCTGTCTGTGCTTGGTCTTTCCCAGCCATCTCCCCTGGAGCACCTCATGGGGCTGGGGCTTCTAATTCTGTGGTTATGACCAACACTATCGCTTTTGCTTGACTTCCCTCTCTGGGGACAAGGCCAAGCACCCACACTTCCTGTGTGGATGCTGGGACCAGGTGGCACGTCAAAAAATAGCTGTTTTGGTAGAATAAAGGAAATCCGCAGCAAGGAGAAAATCAAGCTAAAATATGTAATGCTAAGTAACAGCAATGCAAGCAGCAGAGAAAAACCATATCATAAGTTCAAAGAGTTCAAAATGAGCAAAACAAGAGAAATTTCCAGCACAAGAGATTCAAGATGCTCCTGGGGATGAGTCACGAAAGGATTGGGTGATGACAGCCTCTGCACTTGAGAGACTGAGAAAGAAATGTTGCAGTAAGACTGCACAGTATCTCCTGACTTCTGCACTGCTTACTCGGCAGCAAAGATAGAGCTTCCATCAGCCATTCTTTTCCTGTGCTAAGTAAAAATCAGTTATTACAGAGAGATAGAATGCAATGAAATATTTAACTCCTGTAAGAAACGTGATTTTTTAAAGCACATAAAACATACCTTCTTTGAACATAAGCCCTCCTTCAGAAGCTGCATTTAAGATTTGTCTTGGGATTTTAGTCAGCTTTCTGAAATCCTGATACTTCAGCCTCTATTTATAAATCTCTGCTTTTTGGTTTGTAATCCAGTTTGTAAAACTGAAAGCTGTCTGAGGTATTGTTTGTAACTGGCATCATATAAAAATGTCTCAGGGTGGGTTATCTGTGTGGTTTTATTTTGCTGGTTCTCATTGGTGTGTCTAGTAAGATCTGTTTATGATTTGTATGTGCACAACGTGTGCATCTTCACTTGTAACTTCTGTTAACAGAGCATAACTTTGATTTGGGAAGTACTCGGGTATTATGTAAGCAAGTGGTTTTAACCTGGAAATTACTTGCTACTTTCAAAGGTAATTTTACTGCCAATGGTATGCCCTATTTGTGTTGACTATCAGTAAAAACTCTAGTGCCTACCCAGTATTTCACATGTTGAGTATGGCTGTAGTTAAAAGATGATTGAATTTGCCAGATTGCCAGGGTTGGTGCTGCTTCTGAAATCGGTTTCTCCTAGCTCAAGTTCTCAGGAGCAAGCTGGTTTACTGAAACTTTACCTTGGAGTTCACCAGTACTTCCCTTCAGAGACTGCCACACGTCTTTGTTGGCCTTCTGAAAATGCCCTAGCAACAAAACCTGCAATTATTTGTGCTACAAAATAATTTTGTGTAGTTTAAGCTATTTATTATTCACCTTTATGTCTGGGAAGAGTAGCACAGGCAGGCTCATGTGGCAGACCAGCTTGACAGGCTGCCTGGAGAACATGGGAGCCAGAGCTGCAGGAGAGTTTTGAGCGGTCCCCAGGTTATCTGCAGAAGCTATGGCAAGCATCAGGGCTGAGTAATAAATAATTGCCGTTTACTGTTCCTTCAGTGTTTTGACGCACAGTTACCATTCTCTAGGCATTGCCCAAAAGCCCAAACTACCACTGTTTGTACAGAAAATACTGTTGGTTTTCTTGCATTAGAACCAACATGCACTGACACTGCAGAAATCCTTTGGTTGAGCATATGTCTGCAATGAGACTGAAAAGAAACAAGGGAAAAGAGGAGAGTGAAGAAGCATCTGATGCTCTCTCCCACTGTGAACAGATTTCTTAGTGCTTCTTCCTTGTTAATCTTCAGGCTTTTGGAGGTTTCAGACAGGCGTGGTGTGTGAATCATACTGCTGTCCAGCAACATGGTATTAACTTGAGGGAATTCAGAACATGGTATACTAGCACTGTAATCAGAAATTTGTGACCCACACCTGACACTGTAATCCATGTAATGTATTTATTTAGTAGGGGAGAAGGAAATTTGTGTGTTTGATTAAGTCTTTGAGGCTCCTCTGAAATGAATGAAAATTTCTTTGATTTTTGTTTTTTGGTTTTTTTTTTTAAATAGACCCAATAAATTCTTTGATAAACCAGGTCTTAATGAGCAGGAAGATTGCAGTACCAGGGAATGAATGGTTGAGTGAGGAAAGATTGTAACATAGTGTTTGAAAAGGAGCTGTCTTATACCTGGTGGCCATAGACAGGCATTTGGCAACCAAATGTAGTGAAATCCTGTAAGGAAAGAGTAGGTAACTGAGCATCTTGGCAGCAGTGGCTGGAAGTCAGCATTTCAAGTGCAGCCACAAGAGCGTGATTTTTGGCAGTGCATTTCTGAGGAGCCTTGTGGTTGGAGGAAAGGTGTGTGAATTCTGTCAGAGGTTTGGAAAGCTCTTGGAAGCAATTCAGACAGCGTGCATGTTTCCTGCTTGGCAGCAAAGTGATTCTGGTGCTATCGTAATGTAACACTGATGAAACCAGTACCTTCAGCCTGGAAAGGGAGATGGATTTGCTCAAGAGGTATTCTATTCTGTGGACTTCACTAAGCTGTCTGCAGACACCTGAGTGCTGTGCTGAGTTTAGATGAAAATGCTGATGTCTTTCATATTCTTTCTGCTTACGATGAGCAGACCCTTATGGTGATTTGCTGACGGAAGGTGAGGCAGATAACCAGCAGGGTAGATGAAAGAAGGAAGGATGCTTTGTGACCTGTACAGGCTAGGGTTGGTCCTCAGCATCCTGTTCATGGACAGTGAGGGACAGAGAGGAACTCATTACTCCTTGGGTTGACCCCAGCTATTAAACTGGACCAGGTGAAGTACAAGGCATCCTCTTACACTGAGGCTGAATTATTCTGGATTGACTGGAAGTCCCTGCTTGGGGAACAGCATTTGAATAGGACTTCTTTTCCCCCCCATGAACAAGAGCAGTACTTCTGTGATGGCAGTGTACCAAATTCCTGTATGTGCCAGGTGATGTTACGATGTGGTCAGTTTGGCATCACAGAATGGTTCATTTTATGTGTATAAATGTATGCTACCTATATATAGTTTTCTGCAGGCTGTAGGTTAAAATTCTTCTTTTATAAGTGCTAAGGTAAGCAAAATGTAAAATTCAGGAAAGGTCTTTAAGTATTTAGTGATTTAATTGTAATCTCTCTCTGTCTTGGTCACATCAAAGCTCTGAATGAAAGCTTCATTTGATACTGATGATGGGAACAACATTGAAAGTGCAGCTGAGGGCTTTTTGGTAGGACTTTAAGTCATCACCATGGTCTAAAAATACAATGCTATTCCCCATTAAAACTTGAAGGTGGTCCTTTAGTTATATGTTTAGAAATAACCAAATGTAGGTGGATGGATAATTCTTGAGTCTAAAATCAACATTTATTGCTTGAGGGGAAAACACTGGCCACATGGAATCAGTGAGCAATCCCAGAGCAGACAAGAACATTTCACAGGCCACCCTCCAGCAATGAGTGAAACAATGAAATTTCAGTGCAGCTAAACACAGCTACTAATGAAGTGACTGGGAGGGCTCCCATTGTCTGTGCTGTTCCTGTGGCAAGTTGTCATGGATTTGTTTGCGGTATTGCTTCAGTTTTCATCTTTCAGTTCGAGAAGGTAGGTGTGAAGTTACTTCCTCTATTAAGAGCAATCCATTTAAATGATAAAGGGGTATTCCCCTAGTAATATTAAATAATCTGTTTTAATTTGGGTTTTAAAATATAAAATAAAATCCAAAATATGAAATAAGATATAATAGTAGTACTTCTCCATTATCCTTACAAAAAGCACTGCAGTTTGTCTATTATCTGTAAGAAAAAAAACCTGCAGTACTTGTGTTTAGCTTCCTCCTCCCTGACTTTTTTTCTCCTTGGGCTGCAGGAGGCATGGCAAGCCATCTTTTTGCATTTGGGTGGTGATTGCTGGCAGTTGTGGAGCTGTTCCCTGGCAGTTTTGTTCATTATGCAATTAACAACCATCAGAATCTACACTGCAAGCAGCAGGTGTTACATTAAGTATATGCAACTAATAATGATAATAAAAGTCATCTTCAGGCTGATAATAGATCAGAAGCAGAACAAAAACTTACTCGGAGCAATGAGGTTTTCCCCCAGTCACAGCAGAAAGTGTTTTATCAAAGCTGCAGATCTACCACTGCCTGTTTTGATTCTGTTTCCCAGAAGTAGTTTGTTTCTGTTAGTGATTTATTTTCCTTATGAGTAAAAAGCAACCTTCTGTTTGTCTTCGGAGGGCAGCTTCTCTCCATCACCGGTGTTTTGGGTAGGGTTTTTTTAAAGGTAAAAAGGCATCTTCTTAAAGCAGACAGCTGAACTGTTCTGCTTTTCTGGTTTCTACATGTGTTAAGTCCCAAAATGCATGCTTTGCTACCAGATAGAGTACCGCATTCAGTATGTTTTTGAGTGACTGCAGCATGTCAATTTTGAAGTTGCTGGAATCAGTGGAAAAGGCACATTTGGTGGGCTTGTGTTTTCTTTTTATTCCTTTTGATTTACTTGATGAAAAAATTATGTATTTCAATTATTTTGGGAAGGTTATTGGTGCTGAAACATTCATTTTTAGTCATTAAATATTTAAAATGGTGATGGCTGTTTGGAGTTTAAACTGTTCTTTCTAACCTGCACCAGCATATAACTCGTTCATTAGAAGAACAGACGACAAGATGAAATGTGTTATTTCAGCCCTGTTATTCACTGACAGTGTTAGGAATGAGGTATTTTGGGCTTGCGTAATTTCTTACTTAAATTGGCTAAGAAGCAGGAGAGAAAGAGCCTGCACAATCTGATAAAGGTATGTAACTGGAAAAAACACATTCAGCTAGAGCAGAAAAGGAAACCCCAAACCAAAACTGTATCGGTTTACAACTGCACTCCAGTTACACACAAATGCAGTGAGTAAACTAAAAAAGACAGTTTAATAGGAGTGTGGGGGTTTTGCTATTCTTCTGTGCTTTTATCAGTGCCATCCCAGTTATAGAAATGAAATGGTGGCTTTATGAAGATGGGAACCGTACTGATGGCACTCCTTAGGATGTGAAGTGCTGTGTATAGACATTTCTATTTGGAGGCAGAGCATTCTATTTTATGTAACTGCTCCTAGAGAAATCTGACAAGGATGTGTTTGTTCCAAAATAATTTCCTGGTCAAATGGATATATGCATGCTTATCTTTGTGCTCTGATTTATTAAAATAGGTGAAGTTGTAATTTGAAAGCTAGGCATTTGTAAGAGGCACTGGGCAGGGGTTGGGTGTTCAGGAGTCCTCAGCTGGGTTTGACCTAGCTATATAGTTGTATAATAACAAGAGAGGCTCCAAGCTGTGTATTGCTAAGCCTTAGCAAACCACCTCCAAAAACATAGCCATGAGTCTTGCATGGTCACATGTGAACAGTTTGCAGCCATCTGGCAACAGCTTAAGAAAGCTGAAGATTCACCTTTTCCAGTGCAAGCCACCTGCCTGGAGTGATGAACAGGAGGATTTTGCTCAGCTTCTCCTGCACGAGTGTCCTCCATCCTTACCATGGCACCAGTGTAGAGAGTTGTGCTCATTGGGTGAAGGAGGGATCCTGTGTGGGTGCTCTGTCTGGGAGGAGGAGGCTTAACTTTTAACAGGAGGCAATGGGGTGTGTTTATAGCTCAGGGTAGGTGTTAGATGGCAGTGGCTGGATGGCATGTGAGAGAAGTAAAGGGGAAAGGCAAACTGCAGCTCTTTCTCATGGCAGCTGTTTTTAGGCAGGCAGTGTGTATGTAAGCTACCAAGTGAATAAAGCTGTCCTGCTCCTCCTGTGTGAGTACTTGTCCAGAGCAAACCAGCTGGTTTGTGGGACTGCAGACGTGGTTAAAAATTCATTGGGATTTCCAGTGAAAGAGGAGACTTAAAACATAAGTTAATGGTGGGATTTTTAATTTGTCCTGGCTATGCACTTCCCTATGCTGAGGTTTGAGAACCACATACACCATGAAATGTAGCCTGAGTTTTCGCTAGCCTGCAGGATCCAAGCAGTTTGTCTCTCTACTTATCTCCATTTCAGAGAAACGGTCGAGAGGGGCTCTTGATTCTGCTAACTCAGATGTTCCAGTGTCTCTGGACCTTGGCCACAGTCACACAAACCTGTGCCTGGGAACCAGGTACAGGCAGCGATGCCTGGGCTGTGTCTGTGCACTGGGGATGCTGGCTGTGTGCAGCTCTTGGAAGATGGGTGCAAGCTGAGCCCCAGGACAGCTCTCAGAGCAATGAGAAGAAGCACTGACCTCCAGAGATGGACAGGCATCACTGGGCTTTCATGTATGACAGAGATCCTCAGAAGGGAATGAACCCAGTGCTCCTAAAATGGGATATTCTTAATGAAGGAACTCTAGATATAATTAATGCAAACATGTTTTCATAGTATGTATGCCATTTTCTGCTCTTTACTAACGTCTAACGAAAGTACTAATGATCTCAATCTCATGTCTGTTTATTTTGTTTTTCAGATTAGTATTTTAAGACAAACCAGTGAAGATGACACCAAAACACGAAAAACAAGTAAGTCACATCTAAGCTTTAATAAAAAGAATTCTAGATTGGTGGGAGGGGCTTGAATTCCATTAAGAGTCACACAGACCAGGAAAGATTGGTTGTATTCTTTGTGTCTTTAATTGCAAGGGTACAGAATGTTCTGGAGTGACAGCTCCATCTGTTAAAGGTTGATGGAAGAATCAAATATTCACTGGATCAGAGATAAGGCAAGTAAGTGACTCTGCTTAAGCGACGTGGGTACTGAGACAGGGGAGAAGAATTTGGATTTCACTATTCTCTCCATCAGTCTTGTAGAACATAATGTTTGGAGCTGGGTCTGAACTCTGATTGCCAGATGCATGGACCACAAGAATCACACTTGCATGTTCGCTTTTGCTTAGTCCCAATGAGCATTAAAAGTTGCAACAAATTATTTTGTCCCAGTCATACCGGACTCAGTACTCAGAGTGTGCGAAGATGCTAACATTCCCAGCATGAAAAGTCCCATGTTCTTTGTGGTTGATCCTTTTGGTAATAGGCACCCTGATGAGAAGCTCTGTTTTTCTCAGAAGCTTTGTGGAAAATGACTCCTTGGGGGTTATTGACTAATCATATGTGTAACCCTGGCACCGTGGAGCATGAGGTTATCACCTGATATGGACCTGGGCAGAGATTTGAATTAAAATGCAGCTGGAATGGTTGATGCAAATAATCACCCACTGTGAGATTGTTTTGGCCCTCCTCTTTGTGGTAGATTTCCACACACCCCCACCCCCCATATTAAAAATAGATGTTTCCATGTCAGATTTCCTGTTTTCCTAATAGGAAAATGTTAAAAATAGACTTCTCAGAAACACAGGTTTTATGGTTAAATTTTATGTATTATAGCTTCTGGCTTATTCTTGTCTCTGAGCAATCCCTTACATTGTGCCAACCCTAACTATTCTATGATTCTATTTCCAAGAGGAGAAGGAGGTGCTGGAGGGAAGATAAAGACTTCTTCTTGTGTTTGCTTCAGCTGCATTTATGGTGTATTCTTAGAATGGTAGAATGGCTTGGGTTGGAAGGGACCGTAAAGATCATCTACTTCCTATACCCCTGCTATGGGCAGGGACACCTTCCACTAGAGCAGGTTGCTCTAAGCCCTGTCCAACCTGGCCTTGAATACTGCCAGGGATGTGGCAGCCACAGTTTCTCTGGGCACCCTGTGCCAGCACCTCACCACTATCATAGTAAAGAATGTTTCCGTAATATCTCCCCTCTTTCAGTTTAAAGCCATTCCCCGTTGTCCTGTCCCTACAGGTCCTTGTGAAAAGTACCTCTCCAGATTTCTTGTAGGCCCCCTTTAGTCATTGGAAGGTTGCTCTAAGGTCCCCCAAAGCTGTCCTTTCTCCAGGGTAAACAAGCCCAGGTCTCTCAGCCTGTCTTCCTTTTGTGGCAAATCCAAATGGGAATATTTCAGTTTTCACTGCTTGCCTCTACATGACCTCAGTGTTGCCCTTTTCCTCTGCTGTCAGCGCTCATGTTCTTTATACAGCTCTGTAGCCATAAGGGAGTAGGTATAAACCAGGCTTGGGGGTCACTTTGGCTGTTTTGTCATTTATGTGTGACCCAGCTACTTGGACTGCTCCAAGCCTTTAGGACAGGGTATGAAAATGTCACAAGTGCCATGTCTGAACTGGCTGATTTAGTCAGGTATTAAAAGGCACATCCAGCCAGAGAAGGTGCTCTGCTGATTCGTGCTTATTAAGTAGTTACAGCTACTTTTTGTAGAAGTTACAGCTACTTTTGGGGCAGATTTGAAGCTCTTCACGAGCATGTTTGGGCCAGCGTAGCTGCTGGGATTCATACCAAAGCTACTGCACTAGAAGTTTGGATAGGAAGTTTTTGCTTATGAACATGTTTTGCTTATCTTCCAGTTTCCAGGAAGAAGGGATAAATGGAGATAACACTTTTCTCAGTAGATCTGTGTTGAACCTGTGTTGTGTCCAGTACAATAGGCCTCTACTACCAAGCTTGGACACTTTGAACTGTCAGCACTATGTTCTGGTTTCCAGAGTATTGTTTGGTTAATCATTACAGAACATGTATCATTCTTGAATGCATGACAGGCATGCAGGTATTGTGCCCCTCAAAAAAGAAAACCACCTCCAAACCCCCAAATTCCCAAAATGGGAAGTATAAGTGATGTGGCAAAATAGCTAGATCTGTAACTCTGGAAAAACCATGCAGAACTGGGTGGGAGAAGATGACACCTTGAAAAAGACTGCAGCTGATGAAATAAAAAGTCCCTGGAACCTTGACTATCTTCAGGCTTTGTTTCCGAAGTTGTACAGCTATCCTACAGTGTGGTCTTGTAACAAAAGGTTAAGTTAGTCTTCATGTGGACTGTGGGAGAAAGAGGTCAATCTCATGTCCTGTGGGTGAATGGTGCATTACTTGAAGATAGACATGCCTATTGAGAGTATCCTAGTTTTTATAGCAAGATGGGGAGAAGGGCACCTATTACCCAAAACTGCTGTAATTTGGTGGCAATGACCTGTGAACACAGGATGGACTGAGCATAGAACAACAACCTGGCTCTGTTTGGACTCTAGCATAGCTTATATGTGATGTTGACCTTTACAAGCTTATTTTTATAGGGATGGGGAGGCATAAACACCTTTTCTGGCAGTGTATCTGCATCTATACTGGGCAGTTGGGGCTGCTTTGATTAAATCAGTACTGTTGTCCCAATGGGGCCTTGTATACTGGAGAAGGCTTTAAAAGGTTAAAAGAAGAGGCATAGTCAATGTATGCAATGCCAAAGTTTCAGAGCAGAGAAACTGTAATGGGAACTGGGATTAATGCTTCCTGGATTTGAGATGTTTATTAGAGGAAGTAACCATAGATCTTGAGAAAGCCTGTACATTTTTGGGTTTGTTTTCTAATTGCTTAATGTTTATCTTGCTTCATTCTGAACTCAGTGTCAGTATTCTTTGGCAAATAAAAGAGGTAGGAGGGAGAGAACTACCCATTCTGCTGCTGAAATCCTGGTGTTTCAAACGGGAGCTGATGATGACTGTGCATGAGGAATGCAGTTTGCTGAGGTGCTCTGCTGTACCATGACTCGCTTTGGCTCTTGGCTCAGTGATATGCTGCCTGGACACCTGCCTGCTGTAATGTGTACAGCAGCTACTTTTTCCTCTATAGGTAGAGTCTGAAGGGTGCTTGACTTCCTCAGTATTGAAACTGGTGACCATTTAACTGGAAATTAAAAATGTAGACTTTTTTGTGTGTATCATCTGGTCTGGAATGATTGGCAAGGTTAACAGGTAGCTGACCCACAGCACATCCAATAGCAACTTTTAACCGTAATACTTTGGCATAACAGAAGTTGAAAGAAACATTTTACTTCTAAGATTATTTTGATTCTGTGCAAAGGAGAAGGTTATAGGAGATTACTTGGAAATGAAGTGATTTGGGGAACCTGAACAAAAGCAAATGCAATAAGGAGTCAGTATGGCAGTAGATAAAAGGAAGGGGACTGAGGTTAGGTATAACCTGCAGATTAGGCTACCTGCCGATGTGACTTCTGGGCTGCAGTAGTTGAAGGAGAAAGCAGTGCCCCATTTGAAGCTTCCTGGCTGTTGTAGTTTGAACCCAGCCAGGCAGCACGTTCACCCACTCAACCCCCCCCCCCCTTTCCT
>NDXB01012424.1:0-12920 GCA_002631895.1 Agapornis roseicollis | reverse complement strand
TTTTTTTTTTTTTTTTTTTTTCCTGGAAAAGTAACTGAAATCTGATCTTTCATTATTCATTTTTATACATTTAGAAATTTAAACACAACACAGCTCTGTTTCAGACTGGAAAATCAGGAAAAAACAAAACCAAAACCAAACCAAAATTATTTACAAGACTTTAAGCCTAAAGTCTAGAAATCTTAAGGACTTCCATAATGCAGGATCTTCAAAAATAACTGCAAGCAGGTATCAAGAAAACTCAGAATTCACCTGAGTCCTCTCCTTACAGTGACTACAGTGAGAACCTAAAAGTAACTTGTCAGAGGTAGGTAGTCCTAGGAGTTGAGCAGACAGCCCAAGCTTTCTACCCCGAGGAGATGAGAAATCGATTTAAAAGGTCCATCTTTTAAACATAGGAGATAAAAGGGAACATTCATGTGCTGTCCAGGGTAGGAAATAAAAGCTGGTTAGATGGCTTCAACAAAATTAAGTAAACCTGAAACATTTAAACTAGCAAAACAAAATTAACAAACACTTAGATTTTCCTCCAGCTTTCCTACTACAAGTAGTTTTTTTTTCCTAGGCTTCCCAACACACACATGGTGGACACAAGATTCACCTCACAGGTGCCAATGCAAGGTTATGTGTCCTTTCCTGTTCCTTACCTTGGCTGGGTTTCTTTTGCATAGAATGGGTACTACCCACAAAAAGCTCCAATCCTGTCCCAAATTACATGAATTCAGAACGAATGTCCATGCACACACTACAGAAAGCACCTGCCTCACACATTAGACAAAGCTGAAATTGTATCAGCAGCATCTGGCCCTGTTTGCTTTTTAATGATTTATATGTGTACTATTTTTGAAATGCTATTGCTAGATTTTCCACATGCTCTTTTATTAACAACATCAAAGCTGATTTCCTATATGTTTCCTATAAATGCTTTGTACAGTTCATGCTCTTGCCTTTTTTCTTTACGTTTGTCTTGTGTTGTTCTCCTGACAATAAGGCAAAGCAAAAATCACTTGAAGGAAGTAATATAAACTATTGTGGTTTTGGTTTTTTATTGAGTTTTAAGTCTGTGTATCTTGAAAATAATATAGAAATAAGAAAACTCCAGAAGAGAAAATACACCATATGAAAATGCACATGGAGAAAACCCTCAAGCGTTTTGTCCCATGTTTTACCCTGCATTAACTTGTTAACCAATTATCAAAAGCTTGACCTAAACATTATTTCTAACTTCTACAATTAAGTCAGATGCAAAAAGCACTCACGTAGAAGTTCTTTTAAAATAATTCAAAAGACTCTGAAGTAGACTATAAGTAATACCTTGCTTTGACATGTTTTAGCCTCCTGCTTTATACATTCAGGCTTTTCAGCCATAACAGTTCTTTGATAATCACAGTTGTCCTTTTCTTCTTTTAGGAATGACTGGTGTTTAGGTTTTCCCCCCTTAGCTTCTTTTTACTATGCCCCTAGCCAGTCCACTTACCTTATCTCCTTACTGTCAATAAACCCACCAATATTACCATTTAGTAGTCACCAATATTGACGTTTAGTGTGATCCATAACACAGGTTTGTTTTATGATCTATTGATCAATTTACTTTAGAAAACAGATTAAATAGTATTTTCAGATTATTCGGGGATCAATAATGCTATCTGCTACAAGATGAGCTCTTTAAAAACTATCAGCTGCAAGTCAGTTAACTTTGCTAAACTCCCTAGCCACTCATAAATATTAACATTTAAACACACTATTTCTGTCAAAACTCTGAGAAAAGTGGTTTTAGTAACAGTCTTACTCTTTTTCGGTGTGGGCAGCCCCTGCACTGAGCACAGAAAGAACAGCACCTTCAGCTAGTGATTCATTTTAATTCTGTACATATCTATGATGCATTTGAAAGGTTATATTCAGATAAGGTGTATCCTCCTCTTTGTTGTGTTTTTGTAGGTGGCAGTCAATCATGTTATGTCTGGCACTGTGGACTTATTCTTTGAAATCCAGCCTACAGCAGTATAGGAAATCAGTCATGTATCCCAGTCTAATAACCCATCCTTGCCTGCAAAACATTTCCTTTTCTCTGCACATACGCCATAACCGGCATAATGGCTGCATGTTCACCCCATTTCTAAGTAAATGTTTTATTCCACTAATCCTCAGCCCATGGAAACACAAGTGTTTCAGAATACAACTCAATGCTTGATACAATAAATCTTTCTCTGTCTTTTCTTTTGCCAGTATTTTCATCAGTGTGTTTTTGATCAGACCTAACTAAGCACTTTAATGACTTTTTTTTCCTGAACTAGTGTATTTCCACTGTTAGTAAGCTTTTTTCCTCTTTGAGGTTCTAAGACTCCCACCACTCAGTAAAATTGATGGTATCCACACTTAAGACTGATATTGATCTCAAGGATTTCCATTTATTTTCCAGATGTACGTTACAAAATCTCTACCAAATCAGGCTTTGTTTTTTATATCCAAGTAAATAATTTCTTTAAAGGGAGCCACTTCAACAAGAACCATTGGCAGGTTCTTCCCAAATTCTATTTTTTCTGCCATCTGTGCTGTGTTAGTCAAAGTAATAAAATAATGACTCCCTTATAGCAGCAGACCTGAGGTACAAAGGCAGAAGTTCAGAAACATCCTTTTAAGAGTTTTCATTTCTTGACAAGCAGTACATCTCACACACTGGTCTGACTTACATGAATTTTCAAGAGTCTTAAAGTTGCAGAAGGAGGTTATAATTTCATAGATGTCCAACGAACATCCTCAAGATTTGCATGTAAAATCTAAGATTCAGACTTCACCCAATGAAGCCCCTCCAAGGACTGTTTAATATTCGCTTTGACTACAGGAAGGTGAAGGATTACAACTCATCCTCTGCAACTGTGCACACAAAAAAAACCTGCTCTACAGCATTAAGGTTTGAGAGCTTTCTTCTGACTCCCCTAATAGTTCAAACCAAAATGCTTAGTCTTACTTGTTATCAAGCAAGCATTTTTCTGGAATCTAGTATCTTAACCATGAACATAGCTAGAAAGGCTGCTGCCTTGCTCATCAATCAGCCTGAGAGTGTGGCACAGTCCTCTGATACTTTCTGGCAAGTGTCATGTCAGACAATTTAAAAACTCTACTTGAAAACTTTTAGTTGTACTTTTACTAACTTAAAACTGGCACAACCTTTTATTAACCCAGTGTGACATTTACAAGACTGTCCTATCTGATTAGTTAACAGTGTGGAAGTATATTACAGAAGTATACACCCAAGTTATTTCTTATTTTATATCTTAGGCTAGAATTTTAGTTTTATTACAAAGAGCTATCCCCCTTAAGAAAAAAAAAATCAACACCCGAACCCACCACCAAAACTCACCCCCCCAAAAAAACAAAACAAAACAAAACCAAAAAACAACAAAAAACAAAGCCAAACTCTAAAAAACATTAAATCAATCTATATCAATGTTTAGGTTGTTCCAACACTTACACTGCATAGTTGAACAGGAAGACAAATGCAACAGTAGTAAAGCTTACTCCTTCACACAACAAAACACAATCTACAGGATAACATGACTTAGAAGGACTTAGAAATGATCCATTGTATTGGAAGAGGAGATGTATTTTTAATAAAGACTGTCCTCAAGTTTCTACATTCAAAGCTTCTTTTAAATAATGTGACAAGGAAACTGTTCCCTTATTTGAACAACTTTCAGTGACATGAAATAGTTTTCTAGTCACCCAACCAATCTCATGTGCTACAGAAAAGCAGGAATCTCTACTTTAATCAGGGATTAAATGTAGGGCATGGGTCCTGAGAGCATAGGCAGAGAGGCTCAGACCCACCACAATCAAGCCCTCAGCCTCTTAGGTTATAAAGTTCTTTAATGATAAGCCTATGGGCTTTTAAAGAGTTTTCTCTCCAGCTGCACTTTCACTTTTACATACTTCAGTAAATGATCAGGAACTCATATCTGTGTCTACCAAATCCTGAAACTGGACTGTAGTGTCAGATTTAACCACAAACTGTACCCTGGAGCCAAGAAACTTTTCCAGCAACCAGTTCTGTTGAAACTGGTAGACTTCTATCAAAAGTTTAAGTTTTGACAAATTGGCAGGGTTTTATGTTAAAGTGACTTTATCAAAAAATTCTCAATTAGCTCAAGCTCTAACTCTGAATAATACAGCCAAGCTTTCTAAACCACAAGGATTCTTCTGCTTAATCATCTACTAGTTGCTACTTACAAGGAACAATACAAGTTTAAAATCAAGACCTTGATGGAAATACTGGAACAATGTCGATGACGCTGACATGCGTCAAAATTACGAGATCTTAATAATGCTCTCAGCACAGGGATAAGAAAAACTAGACTAAATCACTAAAGATTGTCCCTAAACCAGGACAAAAAAAAAAGTTGAAAGGTAAATATTTTCAATGGCATGGACATCAGAGTATTTTGTAGGTATGCCAATTCTCTGTGTCCACAACAAATAAAACCACGAATGCGTAATGTATTAGTTTCAACTATTTTCGGGTATCTCAAGAGAAGAGAAAATGACAAGGGTAATGTAACAAAGCTGCAGCCTAAAATAAGTAATTTTCATGACCTAGAGAGCCATAAAGTGGGGCAAATACTAGATATTTTGGTTAACCGAAAGAGCCCATTATCTTTTAATTTCATTAATTGTAAACTCCCTGATCTCTACTAAAGTATAAGGGATAGCATACAAAATGCCATGCTATATGACTTTAGTTAACAGACTAGTTTACATGACTCTAGTCATGTAGAATACCTGACTACTGGTAGATTTTTAAAGCAACCTTTAGGCACCCAACAGGGCTCAATTTTTTTTGGCACTGCATACCTCACATCGCCTGCCCTGTGAGGTGTCGGCTTTCAGCTATAGGAAACCCTTGTTCACAGTTTTACCTATTGTATTTCCCAAGATCAAAATCTCACCTATGCAGACCTCAATACTCTCCCCCTAGTACATCACCAAGAATGTGTTGTATTTTCCTCTGAAACACCTCAGGTGCCAAACACAACCCAAATGGCAGTTTGAGGAAACTGTCTCAGAGGGGATGTTGAATGTGTGCAAACATGTCCTCTGTTTTTGTAAGGGCACCAGCCAAATCCCTGCTGATGCATCAAGTGCAGGAAAGTATTTGGCACCAACCCCTATCCTCAAAATTTATCCCCTTGTAGGTAGCAGAAAAATGTTCCATTTTTAGTTATTCAATTATATTGGGCCCATACATAAATGGAGTATTCTGTCTGTCTTACTGTGCAAAGATCAGTAATTCTATCCACTTGGCTGATGTCTTCTAGGTATGGTGAGGTTCATAGACTTGAACCTTTCCTACTTACATTTTAGCCCCTATTTAAACAAATCTCAGGACAGGTGGGGGGTCTCTGCATTTTAAGCACAGGCCCTGATCATTGCTCTGTAAATAAACCCAGACTGTTCTCTACAGCTCCTCAGTAGTCTCTTGCACTTGCAGAGAGTTTCAACTGGGGGGGTATTTTCAAGAGTCCATTCTGTAACTTAAGACTCATCTCTCATTTTACACTTTAAAAAATTTATTCTTTGGGAGTAATTCAGACTTGTAAACCTGACAAAAGTTTCATTTCAAGTTTTATGCAGCAGAGACCTTATTACTAGAGAGACATTTCAACTTATCTAAATAGCACTTTCTGGAAGATACAGTTTGTCTCAAGGAGAAACCCAGTGAAAACAGGCACTCAGATTCCTAATCTTAGTCCTCAAACCAAACAGCATAGACAACTTACTGGGCTGTGCAGGGGTTCCTATAATGAAAACCAAAATGTAAGGGAAAGGGACAGTGAATGCCTGACAGTTCAGTAAAAGCTAACAGGAAACATCAAAAGTGTTCAGAAAGGATTTAGTGCCAGAGAGGTTAAAGGAAGAAATGTGCCATGGCCAGACCTCACCATTCAATTCCAGGTTTAACACTCACACTGGTATCTTTGGCAGCATTGTCAATTATATTTCAGTTCATGCCTAGAGGCCCAAACCATTCTGAAACCCTTCTGCAATCAGCTAACACATTTTAGAGAAATGTTTATTGATATATTTTTACTTTAAAACTCGAATCTCGTTAGACTAAACATGTTTTATTTTATTAATTTCCAGTAAAAAAAAAAAAAAATATATAGGCCTCAATACATTGGGGTTTTTCCTAAGTGCCAAGAATCTTCTAGCATTCAGACATCTCTGTAATGAACTTTAATAAAAGATTAAAAGGCTACTTCGTAAATGCTTGGTACAAATATAAGCAGAGGGAAGACAATTTCCTTATTCTTTCAAACAGTGCAGCAAAGCATGAGCTCTTCCAAATAATAAAAGAATGTTTACAGCCTCCTTTCTTCTTCCCATAACAATCTTGATGTTAAGTAAGAAAAACTTTAGCTCGTCACAGGCATATTTCTCTTTAGTATCTCATGCTAAAGAGGCACATAAACACAGAAGTACTGACTTATTCGGGGCCTTCTGACAGAAAGGTTGAAATAGCTGTTGTATTGGATAATACAGAGAATCATGATTTAGAATATCTGGAAATATACTGTGATGTAATTAACAAAGCACAGAAGAATTAGGAAATCAAAAATTTGGCCCTACGCAGCTCCCTCCCAGTCACACTTAAATGAAGAAGAAAATGTTTCCAATCACACAGAATGAGTTACTCCAGGAGACAGAACTCCAAGCAGGTTTCCATTGAAAACAATGACTTAATAGAAAGTAAAAAAACATGGGAAGTGGAAGCATCTCCCGTTTTTCCAGACATTATCTAGATTTATAGTGCACAGGGTAACCATCAGAAGTTCTTAGCAACAGAATAGCAGAAAGCTGCTGATTAAAGAAGAAAACTGAAAGAGGTACTTTTCCTTCACATACCCACTGTAGAACAAAAAGGATCACATGGTTAAAATTTAGCTCCTTCCCATCTCCACAACACAATGCAGGTCAACTGTAGCATTCAAAGAAAAAAAATTAATTATGATGAACTAGGCCTGATGGTAATTAAAAAGCAAAAAAAAAAAACCAACAAAAACCAACCAAACAAAATTAAATATCTCCTATATCTTAAATCTTCCTAAAAATTGAGAAAAATTACCAAGCAGATCATTATTTTGGCAAAATTATTCTAAATTATCATACCATGCTTATGAAACATAACTCTGGGCATGCCAGAACTACAGATAATGATTTCAGATCAACTGAGTAGGCCTTATCACATGCCTACACTATGAAGACTAGAAAAACTTACTACTTCTGCTTAAGCACCCTCAACTTTTATGGTGCAACTCTGTCCAAAGGATAGAATATGTAGTAATAAAATTATCTGTGATTCATTACCACCCTATCATTTTCACTCCCACTGCCCCACTAGTGTTGCCCTTCTGCTCACAGTATGTGATGTGCATGTTCATTTTCACTAATAGAAAAGCTATAACAGCTGAGGAACTGAGGTCAGAAAAAGTGACCTTTTCAATAAGACACATTTTCATGAGTAAATGCATGGGTCTATGTAAAAATGCAGCCTTCCTTCAAAGTGGATGTACCTAGCCTGCTGTACTGCAACTTTGATCTTGTTTCTCCTACTTCATCTAGTACCTTCTCCCATCACCCCACCCCATCCCCCTCAAGATTAAATTTTATCCAATGAGTTCTAAAAAATAAGCTGCCAAATCACTGCTCCTCTCCCCTTCATCTCTATGTACAAGTTCTTATATTCATTTTATATTAAGATGAAATTATTTGGTCTAACAGGAACAAACCACAGCAATATTTTCCCCTGTTTTCAGCTAGTGTAGCTAGCGGCTTCATTAAGTAGCTCCTAAAATATTTAATGGATTCAAAAAATCCCAACCAACCAAATAAAAACAAACAAACAAAACAACTCACATCGAGGAACAGAAATATAATATAGATAAGGCTGGATCTCTGACATGTTTTAGATTAAAAATCACCATGCATATGTCATTTAAATGTGATTACCACTCTTTAGGTTGGAAACAAGTTTCCCTAGGTATTACCAAAGGCAGAGGGAAAAAATGAATCGTGGCCAACAAAAAACTGGCTTTCTTACGAACTATTAATAAGAAATCTGATGAGAAGGGCATTTCTCTACCCAAATGGGTAAATATGAAGTATTTCCACCATTACTTTTTTATACAGTAAATCACTAAAAAATAAACCAATATCAGAAAAACACTCCAGAGGCAACAAATCTCTGGTCCAAAATTAGTTGGCAAAAATAATTTAATAATTATACCTCTTAGAAAGATGTTTATACTCTAGTTCAGAACTATTTTTAAAATGCTTCAGAAAGGCAAACAGCCATACAAACGCTTTATGGCATGAAGTGCCAACTGAAACAAGCGTGTAAGTATGTGAAATTACATTATCTGACACATTTCAAAAGCTTATTCAGGTGCTTATTTAAGCCCATAAAACCTATAAGGAAATAAAGACAGGATGACATTTCAGTCAGCTTACCATAACATTTTTCTAGTCAAACTGCATAGCAACATATTAACACTGAAAAAAATGTCAGCAGTAAAACTAGTGCCAACAAGCTAAATGATTCTGTGGAAAAAAAAAAAAAATGCAGCTACTAATAGGGTAACATCAGCACATTACAAAGGCTTGACAGTCTTATAAGCAGTTTACAGCATCAAATATATACAGTCAAAATATCATAAAACATCTTAACTGCGCTCTAAAATGAGAAAACAAGGCAGTTTATACCACATGCTGTGTGAAATCTGTGCCTCAGTTTGTTCTGCCAATACATACAATTTGGAGGCAATCACCAAACTTTTCATTATTCTATGAACAAGCAAGCAACAAGAGCATCTCTGTGTCAGATCTTCTGAGATTATATAAATATTCCTCAACGTATTTTAACTTAGTCACCAATTCACACACTGGAATGAGACGCACCATTCTGTCCAGAAATATTTCTGACCTGAAAAAGAAGTCAGAAAGCAAGAATCAGCCCTGTTCATACCTAACAGAAATTCTTTCAGTGACGGAAATATGATGGGAAAGTATCCCTTTCCCCATAACCAAATCATCAGCAAGTTAGTTTAGATCAGACTACACATGGAAAGGGATGCCTAAGGCAAGATCAAACAGGTGATCAGAGAGAGAAGCCTGGAGGAGTGTGCTGTGTGAATTTAAATGAATTTAAATTAAGTGATTCTTAATATTACGAGGAGAATAGGAATAACAGTGCTATTCAAGATGCATAAAGTACCAATCATGAACTTTTAGTCATCTGTTTTCCATAGCTTAGTGACAGTCATCCATATACACTTTTCACACCCAAAAGTACAACTGAAATTACACCAGCACACAGAGCAGCTGGAGAGGCACATCTGACAACATGGCAAACCGCTATGCAGGAATACACATGTGGCTGAGGGTAAAGGGAGGGAAAAGAAGGTCTTAAACCAGTATCACAAATACAGTTAGTGTCTTGTTATTTCACTGACAAACTGCAACACAGTCTCCAAAAACCCACTTCCATACAAAAATGGTACTTCATGCAGTGGATGAATTACAGCGAGGAAGTGCACACCCACCCCTACAAGGGACTGCTTTATTGGTTACTTAACACTACAGATCTGCTGACGGAAAAATGTCTATTCATGCTACCATAAACCCTAAACAAACCAAAACACTAAAAACCAGAAGCTGAAGTCCATCTTTGCATTTCTGTATTAACATCAGTCACATACTAAATCACTCTGAGCGGCATCTGTTGAATAGCTTAAAGAGAACACCATTCAGCCACAAACTAAAATAGGCTTGAAGACTCTCAGGTTAATGTGAATCCTACCTTGATTTAAACCTGTCCCCATGGAAGGCAATGGACAACAGACTGAACCACGGCAGTTTTCAGATCAAAACAATTGAGTCAGTGAGTCCTCAGTGAACTCCATTTTCTTGCCTTGGCCATGATACAGTAAAGATTACTTGAGACAGGAATAAGGAGAGCAGAGGAAAGAGGATATTTGAACAAGGATAAGGGGGCCAGAAGAACTTCCTAAGCTGACAGGAACATGAAAAAGAATTTGCCTTTGGATATAAACAATGACAACCAGATAGGTAACTGCAGTAGTTATTCTACTAGACAAAACTACAAATGTTTCATACAAATAACAGAGCTGAACCCCAAATGTTCTGCTTTAAATACTTCTAATTACCTACAGGTCTTAATAATAATACACCTGAAATTATATGCAACTCCAAGAGAAAAAAGTCACACCTCTTAATGGAAAAAAATGCTTTTCTTTTTTGCCAGTCCTCATGACATCAGTACTAAAGTGAAAAAAAAACCAGCCTGTGCCACCTCTCCCTGGCTGCCATTTGTGTTCTCACACTCCCACAGATAGCAGTGATGACATGAAGACTAAATCTGAGTTATGGGGCAATTCATCAAGAATACCGGGTTCTTTGAGACAAAAACAACAAACCAAACACAACACAAACCCATGTAATGTGGCAAGTAGATATTGATCTTTTTCAAGCCTCCCTCTCAAGCTCACTAGCTTTGGTTAATTTTAATTCCAATAAGTAAAGAGTCTGAAAATTGAGACATTAGTAAAGAGCTCCAAAGGATTCTTATTTAATGTTATTTTTCTAAAGTGAACATTCAACATATCTTCAGAAGAAAAACAGAGGATTTAAATGCTATAAAAAAATCATGCTTTGTGAAAACATCTAATGGTCAGTAGAGCCCTGCTTATTCTTGTACCTTTCAAAAGGTATCAATAATGAATGAATGTCATAATCCATCATCTCAATATCTGCTCTGACTACTAATCTCTAAAAAAAAAAACCATGAAAATTCCCTATTCAAGGGTATCTAGCAAACAGACTAGGATTCTGGAAAAATTCAAATAAAATATTAATTGTAAATTTAAGAAGTTAATACAGAACATATGTATAGCTAAATGGAATTACAGATCTAGTACTGCCAAAAATTCTTTACCTCTCGTCCACTTAGAATCATAGAATAGTTAGGGTTGGAAGGGACCTTAAGATCATCTAGTTCCAACCCCCCTGCCATAAGCACGGACACCTCACACTAAACCATGTCACCCAATGCTTCATCCAATCTGGCCTTGAACACTGCCGGGGATGGAGCACTCACAACCTCCCTGGCCAACCCATTCCAGCATCTCACCACCCTAACAGGAAAGAATTTCTTCTTTATATCCAATCTAAACCTCTCCTGTTTATGTTTGAACCTGTTACCCCTTGTCCTGTCACTACAGTCCCTAATGAAGAGTCCCTCCGCAGCATCTCTTGTCCTGGGTTCAGTAATAGCAGTCAATTTTTCTCCTTCTTAATAGCTGGTGCAGCACTGTGTTTTGACTCAACTTGGGAACAAAACTGATAACAGGAACGTTTTTAGTTACTGCTCGAATGTTTTGTTCTGACCAAGGACTTTGTGAGCCTCATGCTCTGCCAGGGAGGAGGGGAGGCCAGGAGGAAGCAGGGACAGGACACCTGACCCAAACTGACCAAAGAGGTATTCCATACCATAGCACGTCATGCCCAGGATGTAGCTGGTAGTTACCCAGAAGGGCGCGTGCTCTGGGGGGCTGGGGTAGGTACTCGGTTGGTGAGGTGTCATAAATTTCCTGTCGGTGGTTTGGTGAGATGCTGTATTCTTTTCCCTTGTTATTTCCTTTATCATTATTATTATTGGTGGTAGCAGTAGTGATTTGTGTTATACCTTAGTTACTAAACTGTTCTTATCTCAACCTATGGGAGTTGCATTCTTTTGATTCTCCTCCCCATCCCTCTGGAAGCAGGGGAGGGCAAGAAAGGGGGGTTAAGTGAGTGAATGAGCTGCGTGACTGGGTTTAAACCATGACACCCCTTCAGATACTGGAAGGCTGCTATGTGGTCTCCACGCAGCCTTCTCTATCTACACAAAAATGTATTGTGCTTGCAGAGGAAAAATTAAAAAAAAGGATTCAGATATTATCAGACAGTTCTTTAACTTGGAAGGAAGGAGTGTAAGCCTATAGCTATACTGTTGTTTTGGCTTGCAGCAGCATCATGGCTTGTTTGCAAGTGAATCCCGTTATCACTCATGCTTGCATTCTTTGGTTCATTTTTCTTAGAGCGCTTTTGGTGAGCTTGAGCTAGCTTCCCTTATAATGAGCCAAACTGTAAGTCCCACTCTGGAAGCAGTGCCACACACATGCCCGACACAAGTAGGGACACATGGATACAAATCAAACACTTGTTCTTTGGAAAGCTTCAGACCACAGGAGGGTTAAGGGCACAAAAGTAAATCCTTCAAAATAACATTTCATAAAAATGCAGAGGCCTCAGCATTAATTCCTTCAATGGACTCAACCATTCCTCTTGCAACAAATTACTTGCAAATGTAGACATGGCTGGATGCTAGCCCCACCCATATCTTTGGAGAGACAGCTAGGGTATGAAGCTCCCCAGCTTCTGATGGT
This sequence comes from Agapornis roseicollis, assembly GCA_002631895.1. Taxonomy (NCBI): domain Eukaryota; kingdom Metazoa; phylum Chordata; class Aves; order Psittaciformes; family Psittacidae; genus Agapornis; species Agapornis roseicollis. The sequence goes on along the minus strand of NDXB01012424.1, from coordinate 420 downwards.
AGACCCCGCAAAACAGCAAAAGAGTTGCCACATATAGTGTCCATTTATCAGGGCTTTTTATATAGGATAAGAGTGAGCTAGTGAACAAAGGGGGAAAAAAACCCAAAACAAAACCAACGCCCAAAATCCAAGCAAAACCAGAAAAAAGCCACATACCATAAAATGATGGTACCATTTTAACTGAATGCATGCTTAGATGTTGCAAACAAATGTTCTACCCCTGTTTCAGAACAGTGTCCAATTAGGACACAGGAAGCCCTAGAAAAAGGTTTCTATATGCCTACTGTTTCACATGATTTATTTGGGAAACAATTTAGCATAGTTCATAGATGGACTAAATACCCACTGGACTAGTAAGGTGTCGTGGTTTAAACCCAGCCAACCACGCAGCTCGTTCACTCACTCAACCCCCCTTTCTTG
>NDXB01012423.1:19420-52110 GCA_002631895.1 Agapornis roseicollis | reverse complement strand
GGTTGGAACTGGATGATCTGAAGGTCCTTTCCAACCCGAACTATTCTATGATTCTGTGATTCTGTGTTGGTGGCTGTAATAAATGTATTTAAGCTGAAATGTTCAAAAGCTCCATATTCACTCTTATTCCTTAAATTGAATTCAAAGTCTTGATAGTGAGAGAACCCAGATGTTGATTGCTCTGATAATATTTCTATACAATGCACGTGAAGGTACTATATGGAAACACATATTAGGTTAATTTTCTTATCCTGAAAACTTTTGAACTTCTTCATATACACAGCATAGTAAAATCCACATTAAAATGAGCATTCATGTTAATTTGAAGAGCCAGACCTCTTACAATATGCCTTCACTGGCATTTACCATTAATTTCGTCATTTCTATTATTTAGGTATCGATCATAATGCATGTATTAGGAGGGGAAATCACAAGCCCAAGTTGTCACTGCCTCTATCTCTGTGCAAGAGCCTGAGCAGTTTACCAGGCAACCATACATATAATAAGGTTTTAGGTATGCTTTAATCTATTGGTCATTTCTGTCTTCTCCAAATGCAGTGGGCTTTCCTTATTGATCTGCATATATTGAAATAGTAACACAAGCCTGTAACATGCTCAGCTGCTTGGCTCAACCTGGCTCCCACCCCATCCAATTTCAGAGACACGTGTGGACACGCAGTGGATGTGCACACTCCAGTGAAGTGCTGCCCCTGGAAGCCAAGGCAACCCTCGCTCCCACATGGCGCAGCATCCTGCAACATCCTGCCTTGGCCGCTGTGTTTCATGGTGTACTTGTGTTTGCATAGATCATACATTTAGGCTGGACAGGTGTTTATGTTCGGGCCCTGTGGCAGTCACATAGGTGCTCATGACACTGTGCCTCTCCCTGACACCAGTTACGCTCCCTTGTAAAAACTACAATTGACCAGAGCTCTCTTGCTCCAGGCGTCTGTAGCTGATAAAAGCTTCCCACTACTGGGGCTATGGTTATGTCTTCTGGAGCCCTGAGGAACTGAGCAAGGTTTTTATATCTTTTCAAACCCCTCCCTGTTCCTGCATTTCCACATTGTTCATAAGATTCTTTAGACAAAAAGGGACAGACTGTGAGCTCGTGTAATGAATAAATCAGCTCCATCTGTCCACCCAGACAGCCTTGCAGCACAGTAGGAATTCAAGGTGTATTTGTACCATGCAGTGTGGGTAAAAATATCTAAGCTGATTCCAAGTAATCTTGTGTGCTCACACAGTGCAATGCAGTTATTACTGACCTGGTACTGGGCTAGGACATAGGAAACAGTAGACAGACTTTTCACAAGGGCCTGTAGGGACAGGCCAAGGGGAATGGCTTTAACCTGAGAGAGGGCAGACTGAGCTGTGCTCTGAGGCAGAAGCTGNAGTAGACAGACTTTTCACAAGGGCCTGTAGGGACAGGCCAAGGGGAATGGCTTTAACCTGAGAGAGGGCAGACTGAGCTGTGCTCTGAGGCAGAAGCTGTTCCCTGTGATGGTGCTGAGGCGCTGGCACAGGGTGCCCAGAGAAGCTGTGGCTGCCCCATCCTTGGCAGTGCTCAAGGCCAGGTTGGACACAGGGGCTTGGAGCAAGCTGCTCCGGTGGAAGGGGTCCCTGCCCATGGCAGGGGTTGGGACTGGATGAGCTTTAAGGTCCCTTCCAGCCCAAAGCAGTCTGGAATTCTATGATTCTATTAACAGTGGCTTTGAGTAGGTTTGGTTTACACTGAGAGGGCATCACTGGTGGTGTAGCTTCATGTTCTCACTATTCAAGGTGTGTCTTTGCATGATGCTGTATTGCTCAGTATAATGTGTCCGCTGATGCATTAAATGGGCCCAAAGCTGAGTATTGAGGACTAAAGACCGTCTCACCCAAGATATTACTAAGTGCATGCTTCTACTACATGTGGTGTTTTCTGAAGGGTTAAAGAATGCAGACAAGTGCATATCTTCTGAATTTTTGCAACAGCTCCAAAACTGCATCTCTGGCAAATCTCTCTGGCCTCACTGAGGTGACAAGAGAGCTCGGTGAGCTGGCTAGGTCTCCTTGAAGTGTTTGACGAGGGGACAGCTTCTTGCTGAAGCCGTTTGAGTCTGTCATTTTGGTTTCTCTGTGTGTGAAAAACTTTGATTGGTGCTTTCATAACTGGACTCTGCTTCTCAGCATAAGTAAATGTTTCAGATCTGATAGCCACCGATAGATCTGATTTTAAAGCTAGCTCTGATAGCCCCTTTGAGGGAGCTATCACACACTAACATCACTCCCTTGGGCTAGAAGCAGAACTTGTTGGACTCCTGGTACCACCACTTAATCCAACAAACAAATAACCACACGAGAAACCATCCCATCACCACACCCCAGACATTCCCCCTGGTTTTTATTCTTGCTGTTAGTCACTTGAACTGCCTCACAGAAGCTTTTTGGCATCACAGATGGTTACAAGGAGAGTGCAGGGTAAGAAGAGAAAGAAGTGGATAAAGAAGATTGAAAACCAGAGTTGAGGTACCTTTCCCTCCTACCAGTGTCATCCATGTTTCTTGCATTGTGCCTTGCTGAAATAGTTGACAGCGAGACACTTTGTTTCCATATAATTTCCATATAATTAAATAAATTATCATTTACTTCTATCCTTGGGTTTCTTTTTTCCACATTTCTAATCTCTTATTTCTCATGGTGCCTCTGCTGCAGCACCCGTAAACTCCCCTGGTCTTTTGTGTCACTTGGCATTTATACCAGTAGTCCTTTACTGACACTTAAATATCCCTGGTGCAGTGTTTGCATCAGAGAATATGAATGTGAAACACCTTCGTTTCCTCTAGCTCCTGTGGTACGGTGAAATAATTCACACAGGTGTCCTGTTACCAGGGAGCTGGATCAGAGGGGTGTTTCATAGGGGATGTGACGTTGCCTTTTCAGACAGGCTTTTGGCTGCCATGCTCCATCACAGTGACTTATGTAATTCATTCCCTGCACAATCTTTTGAGGGATCATTTGCTATGGTCTGTCATACACAATAAAACATACAAAACTTCAATTCTGATTAGTTCCAATTTGCTGCAGCTTCTTTTCACTTTAAGCACATGCACTCCTGACACAGTGAGCTACCACCACCATTTTTCTTGCAGTCATTTTGCTTGAGCTGTGTACATGATGATGGGGGGAAAACCCCACCCCGGCTGTGTTGTGTCCTCTGAGAAGGAGCACGGGCTGTGATTTCAGTGGGAGAAAGAGCAGGCAGTGAAAATCAGTAATAACCAGAAGTTATAAGAGTGCACTTCTCTCTGCCAGTGAGTGAGCCTGCTTGTAGTAGTGCATTTAGTTGGCTGTTACTGCCGTACTACCTGTCTGAAGCCATCAGTGCAGTAAATTCCCAAAGGTTTTCCTTTTTCTGTTTCACTGTGATATAACTGGCCTACCCCTCCCATATGTATGTGTGTCCAGACATCATTTCTGGTTTTTAAATACGAGCGATTGTGGCTTTTATTGCATTGCTGTTGGAAGAGCACATTTTCTGTTTACTGTTTGACAAATGGAATCAAAAATACTGCATTTTAACTCTTATCACTGAGGAAGGAACTTCTTTGTTCAGAAAGCTTTTATATGTCTGTATAAACACACACATACACGCTTGTGATTTCTCTATCACTGACAGGTGAGGATTGCCATGTATATATTTCTAAACTAAGGTGTGATTTCTCATTAGAGAAATGACAACACCATGGATGCAGCATCAGGCCCGTATTGACTGTATGTACAATCCTTGGAAACATGTCTGCCAACAGATTTGTTCCCTGCTTGGTTTGTCAAGGCTTATTCTGTTTTAAACACAGAATTGGCCTTTTGCTTACTATTTACTTCCAGATTAAATAGTTAATGGATGCTTTATTCCTATACAGATTGTGCCACTGGGCTTCAAAGTCCTCCTTTAACTTAGAAGTTTTAAGAGTGTTTGTTAGAGGATCCTTCTGGGGACTCAACCACGCTGTCATTATTACTCTGAAATCCTGAATGTGGCTTTCCTTTGATGTAAAAGATTGCTGCCCAAACAACTCTGCTGTGGCACTGGCATGCCTGCACCCAGCTTTGTTCTCACCAGCCATCTTCTGACTTGTGCACAGCAAGAAATACACCATGGTGGGCTTAAAGTGCTGCAGTGCCAGATTCCAATGTACAGCTCTTTCCAGCTGGTGGTGACAGAATGTGTACTTGTAACATTCATGACTGGTGTGCATGTTTTCCGAGTTAGAAATGGCTTATAAATATGAATTGGGAGAGTGATTCTAGTGAAGACATTGCTGATACACATCAAGGAGCTTTTCAACAGTCTAACCCTTTTTATTTGTCATTACAAAAGTTCTTTTGGTTAAAAAAGAATTGCAAGTTAGGTTGAGGGCTTTACAACGGGTTGGAAGTTTTCTGTCTGTGCTTTGTGCAGGTTTAATATTAGAAAATGTGAAGGAAAGATTACTGCACAATTGTGCTGGAAAATATTACGTGGAATGGGTCTACATTAAAGCAGGGTTTTAAAGAAGTCCCCCTCATACTTCTGGGTTCTCCTCTTCAGAAACTGAGAGGAGGAGCAGAGCATTTTTCTCTTTCTCCATATTTCAAACCATGAAAAAAAAGAATCTCTGAAATCACTTCTGCTATTACTAATGGCACCAGGGTACCAGAGCTGTTCATGAGCACCCTTAAAATCTCTGGTAAGATCTTAGTGTCTGTCAAGGCATTTGTTCTGTTAAATTCAGTGCCTTGAAGGATGTGGGTTAGAATGGGATGATCTTTTAAGGGCCCTTCCAACCCAAACCATGGCATGGTTCTTTGAAGGCAGAGCAGTGCTGTGGGGGACACATGGCTCCGACTGTTACAGCCACTTGTGGCCTGCTCTGGGTGGCCACAGCTACTCCAGGCGCTTAGAGCTGAGCGACAGCAGGGCTGTTAACACGAGGACTGTGAGAGGTAACGTGAACATTTTCATTATTCAGCTTTTTCTTTCTCAGCAGGTGACAGGTTTCAACTCATCCAAAACTTGTAACTGGCTCAGGTTAAGCCAGAGGCATCTATCAGATCCCATGGGTCTGTGAATTCGCAACATTAGGAACACACCACGCTTCGTGGCATTCATGTTCCCCAGCCAGGATACCAACTGCTGTATGTAGTTGCACACACTGAGGCCTGCCTCAATTTTACATGTCTTTACCAAAAGTATTTCTGTCTTTTCCACTCCTGGCACTTCCCACAAATGTAAACAGAGGGCAAAATATCTTCATGTGGCATCTGAATGCTTACTTTGTTTTCTTTTAATTTTATGGTATTCAGAGCAACTGGGGTTGGGGTTAAATGTATTGAGTAGCAAGGGACATACTGACAGCAGGGACCCAGGAGGCAAAAGCAGGCAGCAGATGTTTGAGAGCTTTGGACTTCCATTTATATAGTTCTATGTACTGTGTAAAACAACACAGTATAAATGACTGCTTTTGTGGAGTGGGAGGAGGAGGAGTTTAGTTCATCACTGGTGAACATCCTTATTGTTTTCCCAAATGGATTTACTTGAGGATAAATGTTAAGCAATGTGTTTGAATCAGATGGTCATCACCAGTGTTGGGATTAGGTTATAAATGTCCTGGCGACCAGGCACACCGTGTTTGTTACAGCAGAACACAAGCAGAGCAGACAAGAGATGGGACTTACGTTTGACAGTGCTGCGGGATTCCTGGAACCCAGCTGACTCCGAACCCCAGCCCAGGGCTTCACACTCGCGCTCCTCCCCTTGCCCATGCCTGGCATTCGTGCTTGCACCTCCTCTGCTCTTCTCTGCCAGCCAGCACATCCTCCAGAGCCCCACGCTGCGCTTACGCCCATCCTCCAGGGTCTGGTACACCCAGTTGGAAGTAAAGGCAGCGGCATTGTTGAGAACAAGTGAGACGAGGGCTACCAACACAGCTGTGGCTACCAGTTTCTGGACAGTCATATCTGACTGTCAGCTCGCTGCCAGTCCCTGTTTGCAGAAGACACGAGGGTCTCAGTCAGCTGCAGCACATTGAAGTTGGACTAGAAGCAGGCGATGTTGTGAGGATGTTATGAAGGGCTAGAGGACATCACCGTTCATTCTCAAAGTAATCTCCAGAGGTGTTTCTGATCAAGGAAATGAGAATTTTGCGAGGTAGGTTGGAGAATTCCATAAAATAAGAGCACAGAGACGCTTTTTTAGGTGCTTCCCAGCTTTGGCTTATCCGCCTTCTTGCACTTTGATAAGTAATGCTAGTCGTGTGATAAACTGAACAACAGGGAGGTCCATTCCTTGTGAGACACAGCAAATCCTGACAGAATCCAGTCTCGAAGCAGGAGGTTGGAGCTGCTGCTGGGGCTGAGGCTGGGATGCTGGCCAGCAGCGTGCCAGAGCGCCTGGTCCTCCGACTCAACCAGCACTGCTCCAAAAGCCTTGGTTTTGGGTGCAAGCTTCAGAATATCCCACACACTGCGACAGATACCATTCTCTCAAAGCCAAGGCAGACCTGAGGGGAGTGCTGTCATCCCACAGGGCACGGCGGGTCTGAAGGATCTCCAGGGCTTTGCTCTGCCGTGTCCCTCGCTGAAGACCCAAGCTGCGAGTGCAGGGGCCGGGAGAGCAGCCACTGCAGCGGGGAAAGCGCTCCCCCCCTTCCCCGCGGAGAGGAAATGGTTGTTTCTGTGGCTGGTTTTGGTGAGCCTCAGGGCGTAGTCGACTGCAACAAACAGAGCCACTGCCACGGCAGTCGAACATTAACAGGATGTGCTTCCTGAAAGGAAAAGACTATGGTGACTTCTAAAGTTGTCCCTCTTCCCCTCGGAGAGACACACACACACACACACACCCATCCCCATCCCGCTCCTACTCATCCAGCCAGGGCTGGGCATCCTATCGGAGATGGGGAGCAGCTCAGAGGTCCTCTAAGGAAGGGGAAAAAAGATCCCCAGTATCAGCCTTCGGAGCATCGGGTCTGCAGGAGCAGGAGGAGACAGATTCTGAACTCATTTTTACTGAAAGCAAAACAATAGGGGGGTTGACTGCATACCAGCATGGTGGATGCAGTATGTGCATGCCCACTGATGTCCCCCATCCTCTCTGCAACACTAGAAGGGAGCATGGCAGATAAACAGGGAATGTGGAATCTCGAGAGTCTCCACCTGATAAACAGGCAGATTTGGGAGTGTCCGAAGAGTCGTTTGCAAGTGTTTGCAATGTGGATGAAGTTGGAAATGAGTGGCACGGCCCTGAGCCGCACATCCCGCTTTGCTGTAAGCACTGGTGGCCCTGCGGAGCCCCTGGGAGGCTGGTCACCTCCCTTTGATACTCAGAGCATGGAAAAGCCACTGCAAGTTGCTTAATACAATCCTGTACAGAATCGACATCCAGACCAGGTCTGATGCTGCAAGAGCTGCAAGGAAAGCAGCTCTGATAAGCAAATTAAGGAGTCGTTGAGGCTATTATTTCACACTGTCCCTGAGCACAGATGTTTTCGGAGGGGTCTTGCAGAGACTGGCTCTCCACATGGCAGTTTGATGTGTCCTGCTCAGGGCTGAGGGAGAGGGCAGAGATCTCAGTGGGTAGTACCCACTGATGCAGCTGCCAGCATCCCGTTCCCCAGCCTGGGGTTCTGCTCTTTGGTCTGAGCCTGTCATAGTCCTACTGTACAGAGTGTATTCAATAGTATATGGTGAGGTGAAGGTGTGACATTTTTGTCCATAGCCTGGAAAGGGAGCAGAAGCCATGATCCAGTGCTGGCATCACCAGCAGCAGTGCACCAGCCACACCGGAGATGCTGGCACGAGAGTTCACATCCATGTAATTAGTAAAATAGATTAGAAACTGATTTAATGTTATAGCAGCTCTGTTGTACCAGCTACGTTACTTGGTCCTAATTGACAGATCTGTACCGACCCTCACTACCTAGACAAACTGCTTGGGAATGTTTTGAAAGGCAGCACTTAGTTTTCCAATACTTGTTGCTGAGAGTAGTGAATAATATTCCAATGAAGTGCATTTGCCTCTATCATTAGTTTTCAGCTATTGGAACTGAATGTACAAATCTGGCTATGAATTCATCCCTCCTCTGTGTGCTTGGTTCATTTTAATCCTCAAATGGATTAAGCTGTAGGTACTTTGAGCATCTTCATCCTCTGACAGCAGTACAGAAACTGTGGTTTCGTTTTTGTCCCCTGTGTTTGGTGATGTTTCTGTACATCTCTGAGTTTAGAGGTTTCAGTCGACATAACACAGTGGTTGGTGTCTGCCATTCTTCAAAGAAACTTCCTAACAACAATGACCGTATTCCCATATTCTATAAGCCATTGATTACTTGTTTTATTCAGCAGCAAGGTGGATGTTCATATACAGATAATGCCAGGAGAGATTTAACTTTGGGCAAAAATCTGTTCTACCCATCACATACCTGCTTCTGCCCACTTCTGTCTCTGGCTTTAGTGATTTGTGGAAGTATGAGCATGTATTTTCAGAAGGGCAAAACCTTTCTTTGCAGGTTAGATGTAAAATTTGTTTTACAAAAGTTGAACAAATCAGTCTAATATTTTAAAACTTAGATCTCTTCCTCTTTTGACACCAATTATTTGGTGGGAGAATATTCCACGTTTGGTTTTAATTCTTTCAAAATCAAAAATAAATCATATTCTTCCTAGGTTATACTTGCCTTTGAGCATCAAAGGGACCAGGTGATGTGAACATCATGGCATTAGTTTGTGGTTTCAGATTTATGATACTTGAGAAATTCCTCATGTTCCGTATGCAAATCCATGCAGGTCAATGAGCTTGCATTTCAGGCAGTTTTCCCAGAGGAAAACAGTAGGTGTTTGTCCCAGATTGCCTCTTGCTTTGGCTGCAGATGGGTGGTGGGTACAGAGCGGGTTGCAGCTGGGAACGGATGGGGTTGAGACAAGTGGATCCCTTTGCCATCTTGTAAAACATAGGAGGTGGTTCCTGGGCTGGGACAATGCTGGCCTTGGGTGAGATGCTTCATCCTTGTAGCTGCAGTGAGGTGGTCACTGCTGAAGGCTGGAGGATTTTAAGTGCACATAGTCTGTTGATGGGTGCTATCACAGCACAAATGATTTGGGACTTTCTGTGATGATGGGAATGCTTGCAGAGCAGAAAGGACAGCAGCACTGCAGTCTGCAATGCTTTGAAGATCAGTGTCCTTTTTATAGCTGTGTTTGAAATTCTACATAGTACTTCTGAATGATCAATTCCTCATCCCTGCTGACCTTCAGTGTCACACGGTTCTTCTCATTTGAGCATGTCCAAGCCCTCTGTAGCCATGGGCCACAGCATCACCTGTGTGTATAGCTGATCACAAATGAATTACTTGTTCACAATTCCCCACTGTTGTACGTTTAAGCCTGATGACATTATTCTCGCATGCTTTTTCAGGGATCCGAAGGTGCAACTCTTAAGTTACTGGTGCCCAGGCAAATCACTGACATTTGACAAATACGACTGGATGTGGTTAATTTTCCATAGGAAGCAGCACCTGCTTTGTCCCAGCCTTTTCCTTTGCTCCCAGCACAAGAAGGACGTGGAGCTGTTGGAGCAAGTCCAGAGGAGGCCATGGAGATGCTGTGAGGGCTGGAGCAGCTCTGCTCTGGAGCCAGGCTGAGAGAGCTGGGGCAGCCTGGCCTGGGGGAGAGAAGGCTCCTGAAGGGGAGACCTGAGAGCAGCTCCAGGGCCTAAAGGGGATGCAGGAAAGNGGCCATGGAGCTGCTGCGAGGGCTGGAGCAGCTCTGCTCTGGAGCCAGGCTGAGAGAGCTGGGCTGGGGCAGCCTGGGGGAGAGAAGGCTCCTGAAGGGGAGACCTGAGAGCAGCTCCAGGGCCTAAAGGGGATGCAGGAAAGCTGGAGAGGGGCTTTGGACAAGGGCCTGTAGGGACAGGACAAGGGGAATGGCTTGAACCTGACAGAAGAGGGGAGACTGAGCTGAGCTCTGAGGCAGAAGCTGTTCCCTGTGAGGGTGCTGAGGCGCTGGCCCAGGGTGATGGCCCAGAGAAGCTGTGGCTGCCCCATCCCTGGCAGTGCTCAAGGCCAGGTTGGACACAGGGGCTTGGAGCAACCTGGTCTGGTGGAAGGGGTCCCTGCCTGTGGCAGGGGCTGGGACTGGATGAGCTTTAAGGTCCCTTCCAGCCCAAACCATTCCATCATTCTGTGATGAAACCCCACCCTCAGCAGCATGTAGGCTGGGGTGGTCCCCAGTGCCCTGCAGCAGTGTCCAGATCCTGGTTGCACCAGGGTAAGTCTCATGGCAAACACATCATGGCCACTGCGGTTCCAGCTGCCTGCACTGCTGAGTTCAGTTTTCTGTGTGGTTTATTCTGTGATGGGGAAGTGGAGTCCTTGTCCCCACCACTGGGTCTGCAGCTCCCCAGCTTGCTGGATTTAGTTCCATTTTTGCCAGCCCAGGCTGTGACTGAGGCACTCCCACTCCAGGGAGGTGTGATCATATCTTAGAATATATTACCTCTAATATAATGTTATAAGGATGCAATAACATGTTGTTCTATATGATACAGTGTTATAACAGTTGCGTCTGATGTTAGTGTTAAAAATACTGTGTTAGTGTGTCCCTTTGCATTAAGCCGTAGTCTTTTAAAGCAGAATGCTCAGGGTGATGTGGGGCGCAAGTTGGAAAGTCTTTTTTATTCTCCTGATCAAGATATTTGGAGGCAAGAGATGGAACATAGGTTCCTTTTCTAAATATACCCCATTAAATGGAAAGAGATTTTGTGGTGAGATTCCTCTGACAAACGAATCTCCAGCACTTCTAAATAATACTCCCTTTACCAGATCTTTTCTTTAAACGTTTCATGCAAAAGGCGCCATGAATAATACATGGTAAGAGGAGGGTTTATAAAATCACACAGTTGAATGTTGGATGCTGTAAACAGTTTCATAGAGTAACAGATACCAAAGATCAGGTACAAAGGAAGAAGAACTTTATGCATGGTAAAACTTGTGTCCAGTCTTAAGAGGCATCAAAGTTTGCTTCTGTGGCCTGAATCCTGGGGAGTTCAGGGTTTGTGGATGTACTGCATGGGAAGGGTGCTCCCAGAGCCCATTTCTGTTGCTGCATCTGGTCTTCATTAAGTTTCTAGCTTCAGTTGATGAAGTACAGGTGCGAGTGGCTTCCTAGGGGGGAATCAAATAGGAGGAGGGGAAGAATGGGAAATCCCCACTGGATAAAACATTACTTGGCATTTTATATGTGACAGTGGTGCTGGGCCTGGAAAGAAGAATTGCTGCCTTGTAGGAAGGTGGGGACAGATTTGTTGCTCTCCCTATGCTAACTGTGGATAGATAAACTGTGGGTTTGACTGTCCTGCACCTCCTGGTTCTTCTTCCTAACCCAGACCTGCATTAATTTGCCCCCATTCCAACGGGCAGCAAAGCTGATGAACAGAATCTGGTGCTGGAGCTATCTGCCTGCCAGGGAAGTTGTGCCATCCCAAGGCCAAGGCCAGGGCTGATCTGCTTGAAACACAGGGAAATGTGGAAGTGTGTTGCTGATGCTTCCTGGATGATCTTTTCTCTAAACCCACCCCTTCCCTGTGGGCATGCCCGCTCCTGGCAGCGAGCCTGATGGGTGCCTTGACCTGAGGAGTTTGCAAGCTCAAAAAAGATGTATGTATATAATACATGTATTTATATTACATATATTGGTATGTATTTTTTTCATAGTATGTAATATTTTACATAGGTGATATAGAAAGTGTCTGTGTGCTCTGATGAGCCATGGTGTGGAGAGGGTGGAGGTAAAACTGAGGTTCTGGCTGAAGGTCCTCAGGTCTTCCTCCAGGAGCTGGGTGCATCCGTCCCAGTGTCCTGGCTGTGGCTCAGGGCTGGAAGTGCACGTCTGTGGTATTACCTCCCAGGGTTTGGTGAGGCACGGCCAGTGCTTCTGCCCAGCCGTGGCGTGGTTGCAGTGCTCTGTGGTGGTAACAGCTCTGGGGTGAGGGCCTCTGTTAGTCAGTGAGACCTGGGTGCCCAGTGGTAGTTTAGGACTTTGAATCTCTTGCATTTCACACCGTTGTGTTACTCTGGAACCATTCTAGTTTTTTAAATAAGATATAATCACAGAACCTCAGACTGGTTTGGGTTGGAAGGGACCTTAAAGCTCATCCAGTTCCAACCCCTGCCACAGGCAGGGACCCCTTCCACCAGACCAGGTTGCTCCAAGCCCCTGTGTCCAACCTGGCCTTGAGCACTGCCAGGGATGAGGCAGCCACAGCTTCTCTGGGCCATCACCCTGTGCCAGCGCCTCAGCACCCTCACAGGGAAGAGCTTCTGCCTCAGAGCTCAGCTCAGTCTCCCGTCTTCTGTCAGGTTCAAGCCATTCCCCTTATCATAAACAATATATTAAAATAATAAATGCAAACAAATATAAGTATATAATAGAGGCACACGAAGGTGGTCCTTGCAAGCAAACAGGATGTTGCTGGGTCAGAAATACTTGCATACCTCAACAGCAGCATGTGGAGCATGGTGCTAAAATGAATGATCTCTCAAAGTGGAAACAGGTTTCTAGTATTTTGCTGGAGGAATAAAATGAAAATACTGCATGTATGTGCCTTCTTGTGAGGGACATGTCTGCTGGAGATAACCAGCCTCTGCTGCAACTCCACAGGGACCAGGGCAGGTTTGGCTGTGCAGCTCCTAACAAAATGATCCTTAGCTGCAGTGAGAGAATCATAGAATCATAGAACAGTTTGGGTTGGAAGGGACCTTAAGATCATCCAGTTCCAACCCCCCTGCCATAAGCAGGGACACCTCACACTAAACCATGGCAGCCAAGGCTTCATCCAACCTGGCCTTGAACACTGCCAGGGATGGAGCACTCACAGCCTCCCTGGCCAACCCATTCCAGTGCCTCAGCACCCTCACAGGAAAGAATTTCCTCCTTATATCCAACCTAAACCTCCTCTGCAGAGCAGGATGAGGTTTGTTAGATGAACATTCCTTTAAGCATTCCTGGAGGGCAGAGGTGAGGTTGATGGAGGCAATGTTTTTATGTGTCATGGGTACTTGTGATGCTGAGCTGCTCTTGGCCTGTCTCCTGCTTCAGGCTTTGTGCTGGGTAAGTCTGTGCATGCACTGCTCTACCCTAAATACTTCCTGAGTCTGTCCGTGGTCTGCTGTGACCACAGTGCTGAGCTCTGGAGGGCACTCCCCCTCTGTTGGAAGGCAGAGCTTCCTAAAAGTTTACTAAGCACAGGGCACATTAATTGGAGATGTTTCTTCCTCTCTGTTTGTTGCACTCAAGTGGCACCATGCTGCCAGCACCCCTCAGGTTACTTTGACAAGCAGATTGACGTGGAGGAGGGAGAGGTGGCATGTCAGAGCCCCAGCTCCTGAGGAAGTCATCTGGATGGCCCATGGCACACAGCTGGCTTGGTGCCGGGGTGGCTCATGGTGTGCATGGGGCAAGAGCTCCCAAAGGAAACCTGGGGCAGCAGCTCCCACCAGGGTCTGAAGTTCACAAGGGGCCATTGCTGTTCAAGAAAGAGTAATGCAGGTGATGGGTGGTGAGGAACATCTCCCTGTAACTGCCTGAAAGGAGGATGGAGCCAAGAGGTGGCTGGTCTCTTCTCCTAAGGAACAAATCATAGTAAAAGAGGAAACGGCCTCAAGCTGCACCAGGGGAGGTTTTCACTGGATATTAGGAACAGTTCCTTCCGCAGAGGGTGCTCAGGCATTGGAACAGGCTGCCCAGGGCAGGGCTGGAGTCACTGGAAGCATTCACAAACCATGTAGACAAGGCCCCCAGTGCCATGGATTAGTGGCGGTCTTGGCAGTGCTGGGGAATGGTTGGGCTTGGTGATCTTAAAGGTCTTTTCCAACCCGGTTGTTTGATTGTTCCTAAGTCCTGCTGTGTGTCTCTGCATGTTTATCTTTTAACTGTGTACTTTAAAACACCCAGGTTGGTCTGTTTCCTTTCACAAGTTTCCACTCCCTCCAGCCTAAATAAGGTTTCTCATCCACTCACCTGCTCAAGCCCATGAACTCTCATCTTGCACTGAAGGGATCGTGAGCTGTCAAAGCTCTGACAAACAAAGGGGTTTGTTTCCTTTCATAACTTGCTGTTGGTCAGTTTGACAGAGTGCAGCACCTGACGGCGTTCCTTTACCAGGGTGACACGGTGCCTTCTGCCACGCAGGCAGGAAAGCATGCGTCTTTCCCATATAGTGAAGCACAGCCATGCCCCTGTGCCCAAGACTGGATATGACACAACTCCCTCTCCTTGTTGACCAAAGCCGGGTGACCATGTCCAACATGACATTAATGTTCTTTAAAGGTATTTTTCCTCCTTCTTCCAGCTGCAGATACAGCCAATGGCTGGCATGAAGGAGAAACCAGTTCCAACTTCTCAGAAATGAGGAAGGTCACATCTGCTGCTAAGTCAGCATTTCTGTGTTCAGTGGCAGTGCACGGACTTGCGCTCAGCTTGATCTATCACTGATGTTTTGGTAACACCCCTCCAGCTCTGTGCTCTGTTTCAATGATCCCTTTGGTTTCCTAGACTGGGGACATGGACGTGTCAGAGCAGAGCATGGGAGGAGGCTGCGTTTGAGCCACATGCAGTGTGGACATGCAGATGGAAGGAATCCAGTAAAGTATTCAGACATGTTCTTACTTTTCTAAGCAAGCAGAGCTTCTGAACTCTCTGAGATTTGCCCCTGATCTATCACTTCCGATCCTGTGTTGTTTTCTCTGTACTCTTTGTGCCACATATTTATGTTGATTACTACCTGAAAACGTTATACCAGTTGTAGCTGCAGACTGTGATTCTATGATGACTGTAAAATAGGAAACGCATTTTTTCTCTGCCTTCCTTCATTGTATGTGTCTGACAGCACGTTGTGTCTCATTGGCTTTGCTGCTTCCCAGGTAGTCGCTTTTCCCCTGTTTGTACAGGGCTTTCCCACAACAACTGGGAAGCAAAAAACATTTCAATCACAGTACAACTGTAAGGGGATTTGCATGTAGGTACAGGACCCGAAGTGTTATTCAGTTCGTTTTGGTTTAAGTTTTCTCTTTTTTACCTGCTTTTATCATTTAGATAATGATCTTGTGCTGTGCTGGTATCGGGCGCTGTGTGGACCAGACCTCCACTGAGGTTCACACACTGAGAAAACAACCGGTTTTGAATGCTTGTTGCTTCTGTTAGTCAAACAGGCTGCACTTTATTCTGGAGAGCCTCAGATAGAACTAGAGTCTGTGGAAGTCTTTGCTTGTCACCCCATGTGATGGGCAACTGCGCCGTGGTCCTTCTGTTGAGCCATGCTGCCTGCGGAGACCTGGCGTTCCTGCATGGGAGCGCAACCCTAAGGCTCCTAAGAGCTGTTCCATGTTTGACCTATGCAGGACAGTAGCAGGATGTTTCCAGTGTAAAGTTGATGTATTTAAGACTTTTCCCATAGTTTTTCTTTTGAATTCTGAACATCAGCGTGGGAGTAACTGTCTGTACAGCAAGAATCACAGTGATGCGTGATAAATGTTTGTATATGTGGAAATGTAACTGCTTTTGTTTAAACACTGGTGTAAACCAAACCCACAGTATTTCCTCAGGACTCTGGCATTCAGCTCCAGAACGAACCTTTATACCCAATGCCTCTTTCTGTGCCTCTTCAATCTTTCTGGAGTCTTTTTGTTACATCCATGAATCGTCTGATGTACTACTGGGTTATCCTTTCGTGCTCTCCTCTTCCCTTGCATCTTACCTGCATAGTACTCAGGCCTTGAAGGTGACACCGTAAGAGCTCTCCTTTTGTTTCCCTTTCTCACAGTGAGGCTGTCTGGGAGAACATGGCTCGCATGTGCGTCAAGACTCAGAGCCTCGATGTTGCCAAGATTTGCCTTGGAAACATGGGTCATGCAAGAGGAGCCAAGGCACTGAGGGAGGCTGAGCAAGAACCTGAGCAGGAGGCCCGGGTGGCTGTGCTGGCCATTCAGCTGGGCATGCTGGTAAACCCACCGACTATACAAGGGGATATTCACCTGCTTCACTAGGGGTTAAAATGAGAAACTGGTGTAGAAACCTTGGCAGGGCAAGAAGCCTGTTGCCAAGCAGTGATGAAGAATAGTTCTGATAATTGCTTTCTTGAAGCTGAGCTTGTATCCCAGGGAAATAGGCATCTCCTTCAGCATCATCTCTCTGTTGACACTGGCCAGGGGCTTTCCCTGAGCTCCAGCAGCTCAACAGCCCCCAAACCATTTGATGTTCCTTAGAAGGAAGGTGATAACGAGTATGGCAGAATCTGATGCCTGGAAATGGGAGTACCAGGAGGCATTGCTGCCTAAGGGGCTAGCAAATTAATCACAGAGTCCCAGACAGGTTTGGGTTGGGAGGGACTTTAAAGCTCATCCAGTTCCAACCCTCTGCCATGGGCAGGGACATCTTCCACTAGACCAGGTTGCTCCAAGCCCCGTCCAACCTGGCCTTGAGCACTGCAGCCATTTGTTTCTTTCCTGTATCTGGTATACAGGATTCTGTATACCTGTTTCCTGGTATACAGAATTTATATGGAGCTTTACTCCCATATGAAGAATTGCTGAACAAAGGAAACATCTTTTAAGGATAGTTTATGTGTGAAACATTAAATAGAAAAACTTTTCTTGGGACATAAGTCTACCAAGCTTAATCATTCTAGTTTTGACTGGATTGAACAAGGATGTGTTTCAAAGTATTCCAGCTAAGATGTTTCATCAAACATATTCCAAGGTTCAGTATGGAAAATGCAAATTCCATTTTGATGTGCTCTGCCAGGCAGTGAGAGCTGCCTTAAGGTGTCTCAGGAGTTTAGGCAAAATGGAGGTTTCTTGCATGGCTGGGAGCTCTGGTGAGTCCCATCCACTGCTGGTGCCATCCCAAGGAGCAGTGTTCGACTGTTCTATCCTGGCTTCTCCCATTGCCTGAGCAATAACTTGCCCACATCCAGCAGAGCCAGAGGGCATGGTCCTGCTGTTGTTCTCCCCTTAGCTTCATGTATAGGGTGACAGTCCCTTGGGCCTGTATCTGGCAGGAAATACCTATCAAGATGGATCTTGTCTTCCCATGGGTCTTTATCGAAGTCTGAACCCACTCCCCTGATTGCCATTAAACATGAGATCTAAAATGGGTTCAAGAGCAGATGAAAACTGGGAAAAACACTGCTGAGATAATGAATGATAAGAGCATCTATTCCACTCACTTTGCCTTTATTTAACGGCTTCCTCAATGATCTGTGAGAAAAGCAGAGATTTCCAGTTTGGGAACCATAAAAGATCCAGGCGTATGATCTGTGAGAGGCAAAGACTGGCAAGGAGAATTGATGAGATACCCCACAGTTCATGGGAATTCACCAATTAGATCAAAACTGGTGAGGTGCTATGATAGTAAAACTCCACTTGGGGCTGCATTTGAGGAGACAGCACATCCTGGGGCTCTGACTTGATGACTTCTTTGTATTTGTTGCAGCTACAGCTGGAACAGTGACTTTCACCCTGAGTATCTCATTACCAGAAAGAAAAAGGTTGATGAACTGGAAGTTCAGAGAAAAACCAGTACAAATTATTAAGCCCTTGGGAAGATTCCACAAACAAGGAAATCTTTAAGATAGCAGACTAGAATCTGCCTTAAAAAGGTGTTTAGCAACCTGCAGCAATTGTAAGAGTCTAGCTGGTAGAGAGTAACCATCCGGAGTTAAAGTGAAGGAGTAAAGGCAAATTCAAACCCCATGTTTGGAAAACTCTCCTGGCCAAGTGTCAGTATTCCTTTTGGGTATTCAGATCTGTTTGGAGAGGTGGAGGGAACCTGCGCCAAAGCAGATGCAGCTCTGTTGCTTGGTTTGCATCTCCTGAAGGCAGGCCTCTTCCTTCTTTACTCTCTGAGTGGTTTTGAATTGAAACAATAAGGGACGGAAACCATTCCTTGGGCAGATAACCCCAATTTACTAAAACCAGTGTTCAGCTGAGCAGAAAGATGTGTCTTCCACAGGGGTGCCTCTCAAAGCATAACAATAATAGTTCCCATTTGCTTGCCCCTGCATCAGCATCAGCAGAATTCTCCTGTTCTAATTCTGTCTTAAATGAATAGTGGTTATTGGCACGAAGGGATCTTGGTTATCCAGGATAGATGTTGTTGCCCCTGAGGCATGCTCAGAGGTCCCAAGGATTGCTGGACCTCCCTTCTGGGCAGGCAGCCCCACTTGAGCAGATCTCCCCTTTCTGAAGTGGTTTATGCTCCTGATGACAGTGATTAATTGCTGATGGCTCACTCCTGTCACCCTGTGTGTGTGTCTGTCCCCATCCCCGCCCCCCCCCCCCCAAGCTCATACTGTACAGTAAATGCCAGGATCTGAGTGCTTGCTTTATTTTCACATAAACATCCTGTTTCCTACTGATGTGCTATTCCAAGGCTATGTTGGTTCACCCCCCTGCCTCAGTTATTACTACTTTACAACAACCTGCACTGATGAACTGCCCCGAAGTGCAGTGATTGCAGCGGGGGACACCAAGGGACCGGGGTTTGTGTGCTCTCCTCCCAGGAGGATGCCGAGCGGCTCTACAAGGCTTGCAAACGCTACGATCTCCTCAACAAGTTCTATCAGGCCTCAAACCAGTGGCAGAAAGCCATTGAAACGGCCGAAGCTCAGGATCGGGTTCACCTCCGCACCACTCACTACAGCTATGCCAAGTACCTGGAGGCAACCGGCGAGCAGAGCCTGGCCCTCACCCAGTAAGCACCAGCCAGAAGCACTGGGAGGGTTGGAGCCTTGGGGCAGGCTTGGGGCAGGCAAAGGGGGTTGCTGATGATGACCAGTAATAATGAATTAAAGTCTTTTCCTGTTTCTGGTGCTTTCTGTCCCTTGGAGTGGCAGCACTGTTAAATAAACTCCCCAGCACCCTCCAAGGGTAATGCAGCCTAGTGCCGGCAAGGTGAAGTGTCTTGTCAGGGCCAGTGGTTGAACCCCACTAATATCCAACCCTGTACTTTGGCTCTGGGAGACCACTGCACTCTTTTCCTTCCTTTTCCATGACAAAAGCCACTCGCTTACTTGTCCTGAGCATCCCAGACAAAACTGCTGTGGCCGAATTTAGTCAGACCTGGGTGCTTCTGGTGCCTGATCCTCTCCCAGAACTGATGAGTCCCTAGAGAAGTTAGAGGAAGTGATGTTTAATGTATTTGGTGTTTGAAATCTTGGGTCTCTAGTTTGCCATATGAAGCCTAATAATAATATTATTATATTAATTTTATAATAATAATACATTACTATTATAATAATATTATTAATAATAGTAATGATATTATTACAATGATAATATTGATATTATAATTATTATTATAACAATAATATTAATAATACCACCACCACCACCTTTTTCTTTCTGATGGTGCTGGCAGACTGCAGCTGGTCTTACACTGAACTTAAAGGCACAAGTGCAGCAGTTACCAGTTTTGTCACTGCATGGCTGTCAGACAACATTAATGGACTTTTTACACAGGAATTGGGCTAAGGTAGTCACTTCACATCTAATGTGTTCCTCTCTGCTGCAGCTATGAGAAGTCAGACACACATAGGTTCGAGATACCACGAATGCTTTCTGAAGACTTACAAGCCTTGGAGAGCTACATCAACAAGATGAAAGACAAGTCAGTACCATGCTTGTTCCTTCTCCATAACTTCAGGCCTTTCAGGTCTGAAATACAACTTATGAAGAGATCAGGGAAGGACGAGTATGAATCCCTTCAGCCACAGGTTCAACCGCTGCCTTACCCATATGATCCTCCTCAGCTTTTCAGGGGTTTACCACGTCTTGCTCAAGAAAGAGCCTAACCTAGCTAGGTTGACCTCCCTTATGGTGAATGTCACTCTTGAGGTGGGGTAAAGCCTTGTCTACATGATATGAAATGTATCTAGTCTTGAGTTCAAGATCTCCCGGAGTGACAAAAGCAGCCCCCAGTGATTCTTGTTACTGCAGTTAATATTGTTGCTTTTCTAGGAACCTGTGGAAATGGTGGGCACAGTATCTGGAGAGCCAGTCAGAGATGGAGTCTGCACTAAGATATTATGCACTGGCTCAGGATCATTTTTCCCTAGTCCGTGTCCACTGCTTTCAGGGCAGCATTCAGAAGGTGAGGCATAGAATCACAGGATCCCAGACTGCTTTGGGTTGGAAGGGACCTTCAAGCTCATCCAATTCCAACTCCCACCATGGGCAGGGACACCTTCCACTAGACCAGGTTGCCCCTGTGTCCAACCTGGCCTGCTCCCATCTGCTTCTGGAGAGTGCTCATTCCTGGGAAGTCTGTGGGCACAGAGTAACGCTATTACAATTCCCTTTGCAGGCTGCTGAAATAGCAAATGAAACGGGGAATTGGGCAGCATCGTATCACCTGGCCCGCCAGTATGAGAGCCAGGATGAAATCAAGCAGGCTGTACATTTCTACACCAGGGCCCAGGCGTTCAACAATGCCATCCGCTTGTGTAAGGTGTGTGAAGACATACAGTTCTATCCCAAAGCAAAGTAGGATTCTACCCCTAGGCAGCAGAATTAAAGCAGTACAGGTTGGTTGTGGGCATTTCCTCCTGTGAGACTGCTTGCTTTACATAGCCCACAGCAAAGATGCTCCTGGTTGCTGCCTGCTTGGTTGCATGGGATATTATTTTCCTTTATATATCAACAGAAAACTGCCCGAAACAAATCATCATTGCAGCCCAAAGTTACCTGGGTTGATACGGGCTTTACACAGGAGAGGGTTGATGGGCTTCTATGGGACAGCATAAAGCTGCAGGCTTGCCAGAAGGCAGAATTGATGAAACGTTTGCAGCATTCCTAGAGCCAAACCTTTGGTTTTGAATAGGAGCACCATCTAGATGACCAGCTGATGAACCTGGCTCTTCTGAGCTCTCCGGAAGACATGATAGAGGCAGCCTGCTATTATGAGGAGAAGGGAGAGCAAATGGACAGAGCTGTCATGTTATACCACAAGGTAAATGCTTTTTTAGCAAAAAATATCAAACTTTAAACTGAAGCAGTTCCTGCAGCAGAGGAATCAGCTGCAGCACAGAACCCCAGACTGGTTTGGGTCAGGGTTACCTTAAACCAGTTCCAACCCTCCTGCCAGTCTGGGGCACCTTCCAGTAGACAAGGTTGTTCTAAGCCCTGTCCTACCTAGCCTTGAACACTAGTTTTTACTATATATATACTGTTTATCAGTCGTTCGTGCTCTATTAATCCATTCTAGAGTATCCTGTAATGTGATCTGCAGTGCTTCTTCTAGTCTCTAAAGTGTGCAGGTATTGTTAACTTTGCAGGCAGGGCATTTCTCCAAAGCACTGGAGCTGGCCTTTGCCACACAGCAGTTTGGGGCCCTGCAGCTGATTGCTGAAGACCTGGATGAGAGGTCAGACCCAGCCCTGCTGGCTCGCTGCTCTGATTTCTTCATCGAACACACACAGTACGAGAAGGCAATGGAGCTGCTGCTCGCAGCCAAAAAGGTAAGCTCCAGCCGCATTGGGCCCTCCCTGCATGGGGAAAGAGGAGCACCAGGCGTGCCTGAATGCACACACATGCATTGATCTTTGCTGGTAAACAGACGTGGAAGGTTCGAAGCTTCTTCTCGGGCCAGAGTGGTGGTAGCCCAACCGGCTCGGTATTAGAAATGGGTTCCTGACTTTTGGTCTTAGTTTTTGCTTAAAACCTGCAGATTTTGCAGTCTTGGGAAACCAACAACTCCTGTTCTCAAAACTAACGCATTTGTAGACAAGGAAACTAGAACATCATCAACAAAAAACCCCATCATGTCCCTCTTGTGTTTGCTAGTTAAGGTGCTTCATTCCTCTCCTAAATTTCCACACATTCTACTGTGCTGAAGCTCAGCCTTACCAGAGCAGTCCCACACTTAACTCCTCTTCAGTGAGCTCCAGTCTTACTGTCTTCCATGTTTTACAAGGGTAGGGTAGCCTTTTTCTGGTCTAAAAGCTATTATTTGTCCCCCTCCGAATTTGTTCCTATATGGGAAGTAGCAAATATTTAACAAAATCTTTCAAGTGCCTCTATTTATTCTATTTGTGTTTGCTGAACACCTTCACATAATCAATCATGGCTAAGACATCTGTGTGACTTGGGTGTCATGTTCAAAGAGATGAAACGGATGAATCTTTAGTGCCACACTAGTGTCCTCTGGGAAAACAGGTAAGAATCAGTGGTCTTCATGGAAGAACAAATGTGTTCTTAGCAACCAAAAGGAGATGGGGTGTGCTTGAACAGGAATGGATGTTGGGATGCACAACAATGTTCTCAGAGAGCATCCACAGCTGCTCGTGTTTGTGCCTTCATATAGCTAATTTCACAAGCAATATGAAGTATCAGCATAGTGCCTGCAATATCTCATTGCTTTCTCATTCCCATTAGTACCACGAAGCTCTGCAGCTCTGCCTGAAGCAGAACCTGACCATCACAGAGGAGATGGCTGAGAAGATGACTATCTCTAAGGACTCCAAGGACCTCTCTGAGGAGTCCCGCAGAGAGCTGCTGGAGCAGATTGCCAATTGCTGCATGAGACAAGGCAATTACCACCTGGCCACCAAGAAATACACACAAGCAGGAAACAAGTTAAAGGTCAGCCTGGATACTTAGGGAGAAAAGCAGAGGCTGAGCCTGTTACCTTCCTAAGATCCCTCAAAACAAGGGTGTTTTGAGAAGTGTATCTTGGAACAGACGTCCTGCAGTAGAGAGGCTTCTAATCCATCTTCACGTAGCTTATGGTGTTCCTCTCCCTCTCTTCCCCCATGTGCCCTTTTCCATTGCCAGGCTATGAGGGCACTGCTGAAATCTGGAGATACTGAGAAGATTGTCTTCTTTGCGGGAGTTTCCAGACAAAGAGAGATCTATGTCATGGCAGCCAACTATCTACAATCCCTGGACTGGCGTCAGGACCCAGAGATCATGAAGAACATCATCAGCTTCTACACCAAAGGGCAGGCCCTGGACCTCCTGGCGGGTTTCTATGATACGTGTGCTCAGGTACATCCCCTTCAATGACGTGCTAAAGGTGCTTAATTTATTATCTCTGGAGCAAAACATCTCATTCTCCTCTGCAGGTAGAAATCGATGAGTATCAGAACTATGAGAAAGCGCAAGGAGCCCTGACAGAAGCCTGTAAGTGCCTTTCAAAAGCAAAGACTAGAAGCCCTCAGGAACAGGAAAGCAAACTAGCACATCTGCAAAGCAAGCTGACCCTGGTTAAGCGATTCATCTATGCTCGGAGGTGAGCTGCAGGCGTCAGACCATGTGAACTAATGAATATCAGAAATCTCAGACAAGAAGTTCTACAAATGCCTGCAGTTTAACAGGCAGTTTGCAGACTCACCTCTAAAAGCTGCTGTTGTGTGTTCCTAGCAAGGAAACCATTATGTGTTTTTTGTAAGTGCTTTTGACATCAAAGATGGAAAGGTAACCTGAAATATTAGCAAGTGTATTGACCAAAGAAAGCGTAGTCAGAAGGGTGATTATAAAACATGGCACAGTAAAAATAGAATCATAAAATCATAGACTAGTTCAGGTTGGAAGGGACCTGAAGATCATCCAGTTCCAACCCCCCTGCCATAAGCAGGGACACCTCACACTAAACCATGGCACCCAAGGCTTCATCCAACCTGGGATGGAGCATTCCCAACCTCCCTGGCCAACCCATTCCAGTGCCTCAGCACCCTCACAGCAAAGAATTTCTTCCTTAGATGCAATCTAAACCTCTTCTGTTTCAGTTTGAACCCGTTACCCCTTGTCCTGTCACTACAGTCTTCCCTGGCCTTCCCGTACAGGCTGAATGCTCTCCCCCTCTGACTGTTACCAGTTTCCTTTTGCTCTCCACTAGAATTTACTGTGAGGATTCCAAAGAAGCAGTGAGACAGTGTGAACTTCTCCTAGCTGAACAAGATTATGACACCATCATCCGTCATGGTGACATTCTGGGATTCCTGGTTGAACATTATGCACAAGTGGAGGAATTCCATATGGTAAGTTAATTCGTCCAATCTACAGAGCCTGTACTTTACACACACCAGTGCAGCTGGCTATTGCTTGGTTCTCCTATAGGAAAGCATTCCATAGTAGAGGCTCCTTTAGAGGAACCAAACTGTTCAGCAAGGTGTGAGAGACCACAGGAACTACATCCATATTAGCATGGTGTTGGGTGACAGGTTCACTATGACTTGGCTCTGTGACAGGAATGGCTTTAATGCTGCTGTTATGAAACACAGGAATGCCAAGCACAAGTTTCTGCAGCTGTGCTCATTAACCTTTTACTTACCACATTGTTCTGACGCTGCTTGAGCTGTCAGGAGACTATAAAAACAGGCTTGGACACCCCTTCTTTATTAAAGTGAACAAGACAGAATCGACACAAGTCATAGAATCAAGTCACTAGGAAAGGATGCTTTGTCAGCCAAGGCTGCAGCTCCTGGCCTCACGCTGGCATCCCTTGCCACTGAATGCCTGTCAAGGCCTCAGCTGTGTGCCATGGAGGGCTGCTGGGCCTCACCCAGCACAACAAGTTCTGTGTGCTGCTTTAGGCTTACCAGTACCTGGCGGAGCTGCAAAAAAGAATCCCAGTCACCAGCCTGAGCTGCTATGTGACGCAGCAGACCCTCGAGGCAGTCCACCGAGGAGCAGGCATTCCTGCCAGCCAAGCCCCACTTTCACAGCCTGCTCTCCACAGCAGGATGGAGAACAAGGAGATGGGAGAAGAAGTGGCTGATGACACAGAGGAACCTTGACAACTCACACTTAACCAAAGGCAAAGCAGACTCCAATACCGGGTCATTTATTGCGTCCGTGTTAGGACCAGGTGTCGTGATGACTGTGAGGAGGCTGTTTGATTGTTATAAAGAAATATATTTTTCCTATTCAACTGTATATGTAACAGTATTGAAGTTACTCTCTTCTCTCAAACACTACATCCAAACATTTATGTGAATACCATGTGACGAGGCTGGGTTTAGTATTTTAATGAATTTGAGGAGGAAATAAACCCAACAAGGACTGCATATTGTAACTCGAGGCCTTTTTCCAAGTACAGAAAAGAGCTGAGTAACTGAGGTGAAAGCTCCTGAGGTGACAAAGTTGTCAAGCCCAGCTTTGATCTGCTGAGGTGCAACCTGACCGGATTGGAAACAATCCCTGTCCTGCTTGGGTAGGAGGCTTGGCTAAAAGTCAAGTCAAACTCCAGCAGGATGGAGGAGCCTTCTCCCAAAGCAAAGCTTTGTGTTTAAATACATTACAGGGTCACACAGCCTAGAGCCACTCACAGAAGTCTGACTGACTTCAGACTCAGGGAATGGTTGGGGTGGAAGGGAGCCCCTGAGGTCACATCTGCTCTAACCCCTGGCTCAAGCTGTGCCACTTTGGAGTTTCTTTTCCAAACATCACTTGTGTCAAGCTGCACTGTATTAACCAGGCTTTAGGCTGCAGATTTCTTCCCAGGCCTGGGAAGAAGCTGGGTTTCACAGGAGAAATGAACCCCAGCATACGCAACCAAGGCTTTGCTCACCTTTAAGCATATCACCCTGCCCAAGAAGGTCTCTCTCCTACATTTCATACTACCAGCCAGCCCTTCTGGTGAGAAGGGGTTTTCTTTGTCCTGTTTTGTGATGTGAAGTTTCTGAACTGCATGCTTTCAGGGAAGAAGGGGAGAGACACATCTGAAGGTAAAAAATCTGAGTGTCAGCTACCCTGTGACAGAAACTCATTTCTGTACTAAGATGATACAAAAAGAATTCCTGCTGTGGTCTCCCCTAACCACTGCGCAGCTTTAGCCCGAGCCTTTAAGGCTTGGCACATGTTTAAAACCTCAGCTGTCCAGTTCTTCCATCTCACCAGCAGTGGCATTCTGTATGCCCCTCCAACAGCAGAGCAGGAACTACACCAAATGCTGCCTGCTGGAAGACATGGGAGCCCGGGAGGTGCGTGGCCCACTCCAGCCTCCATTTTCCTGACAAGAAGCCTGCTGTGAGCTATTCCCTGTATTTTTAGCCAAGCACTCAAACCTGCCAAGGTTATAAATAGCTGGGGTGGGGGTGGGTGGAGGATGGCAGCGCTTGCCTACCTTCCTGCATCTGTACACGCTGTACCGGATAGCAGCAGCTCACTAAGTTGGCCTCCACTACAAAGTCCAGATGTCAAGTCGGGTTCGCTAGTTCACAGCTCTGCACCCTTCCCCTTTCTCCCTCTCCTCCAGCCAGGTGACTGCTGGAGGCCCAGGCAGTGCCTACACACATCCAGCTGGCAGGAGCACAAGGGACAGCTCATTTCTTTTACCCTCCAGCTAGGAAGGGGCAGTTTGGAGTTTCTTTTTCAGGTTCTCCATGAACAGCAAGTTCTGCAAGGCCAGTCTCCGGCAGTCCCCGTCAGGATCCTTTTCTACCACATCTGTAAAAGAAGCAGCCACCGTTAGTTGGAAATGGGAAAAACAGTCCTTTACCTGGCACTTCTTCACCTCATCTCACTTAGCAGTACTGCTCTTTCACTGACCACCCCATAACAGCACGAGACGCACCAGCATACGCAGCAACACCTGGGCAAGAACTATGTTAGACTGAAAATGCTCAGCCTTGATCATGTTCAGCAGTATGGGATTAGCTAAACTCTGTCACATGTGACCATGCTCAGTTCATTCTCATAGCAGAAATAACCAGCTGGGTTGAAACACCATCAAAACTGCATTCCATGGTATAACCTTCTTGCCTGATTCAACTTGTGCCCTTGAGCTGTGCATCACCTGTCCACAGCTGATCTTCTGGCATGAATGCAGTTTGCAATTAGAATCCACTTATCCAAAAGCCTGAAGTCTCCAATCTGTCAGTTCCTGTGATCTAGACACATGCTCAGTGCTCCCTCCTGAAACTTGTGCCTGTGCTGCCCTTCAAATGGGGGAAAGAGGCAGAACCCAAGTTCCAACACATTCTCTGTACTGAGCAAGCAGTCTTCTGAGAAGCCAGCAGTTCTTGCCCACTTTATGCAGTGTGTAAGGGAGGGCATGAAGCTGCTTCCAGCAGCTGTNGTCATGCCCAGGAGGTAACTGGGAGTTACCTGGAAGGAGGGGGAACTTCCCGGTCGGGCTTGTTTTCGGCAGGTGGTATCGTACCCTCTTCCCTTGTTTTCTTTGTCATTGTTATTATTGTTGGTGATAGCGATAGTGATTTGTGTTGTACCTTGGTTACTGGACTGTTGTTATCTGACCAGTGGGAGTTCTTCGGCCCATCTTGCCTCCCACTCCTCTGGGAGTGGGGAGGAAAAAGGGGGGTGGGGGGGGAAGAAGGAGGGGTTGAGTGGGTGAACGTGCTGCCTGGCTGGGTTCAAACTACAACAACAACACACAGAAAACTATTTATTTTGAGACTTATGTGACTTCTGCAGGAGTTGGTGCAAATACAATGAAAAATGAAATGTTTACATAACCTGTAAATAAAACAGTAAAGAAACCCAAGTCCCACCAGGTTCACAAGTCAAAAAAGAGTAGAAATCAACAAAGTCATTAATATATGGATTGATTTTTTGCCTTGATAAACAATGAATTCATTGATATATACGTATCTGAAGATATGTATAAACATGCAAAGCTTTTCAGAGAAAATGAAAATATTTGTCAAGGCCCATTTCCCAAAATACTACTTTATGGGAAACAGTTGTAGGTTTAACAGAAAGGAACTGGTTTCTTGGATTTGTAACTAGTGTTTTTTAAGAGAGTGAGTTAGATCCTCGAAAGACACTAAGGACATTCAGATAACATTTTCTAGAGGTAAAATTAATCATAAAATACAGATATGCAGAAAATGCATAAAGTGCAGATAGAAACACAGCCTGACACTATATGCCTGAAATTATCCACAGCTACCTGTGCATGTTTACTTTCTCACCCCAAATGTAAAATCTTCTCAAAAAAAAAAGTGACCTCATTGTCATACATAGTAGAAAGATAACTCTTGATAAATTGGAGATGAAAAATAGCAATCTCAAGAGTTTGAGGGGGCAGAGGGAATTACAGACTGTGGTTCTTAACCTTCTTTGGGAGTATTTTTTGACAGTTCCTGCAAAATTAATTGAAATGTTTCTTCTTCCTTTGGGTTCAAAGCAAAAGTCACTTTCTCTTCCTCAGAATCTACCACCCATAAAAAGTCAATATTTCCATTTCTAATCTTCAAAGTAAATTACCGCTGATAGACAGGCAATGCAATGAGCTTCATTAGCCTCATTTCCATTGGCACAGTATTAGCTGAAGTCTATTTTTCTTGTAGACATACTAATATGTTTATACTAATGATACAAAAAATAATCCTATTTTTGGTGAAATACACTGGTGAGGGAATAACCAGCCACACAGACAAAGCAAGGTTTGAAAAATGAAGGTAATTTTAGTACAATTTAAAAAGTCTGCTCTGGGATTTGAGGAAGCTGAAGTTAATGATCTAGAATCTTGAGCAGTTACCTACACTTTCCACAATGTTTGCAGAGAAGAATCAAAATACATTTAAAAAGTTACACACAATCCTGTTCGCCCAGTTTTACACCACAGGGAATTGCTGAGCTAACACTGAGTTGCACTGAGTAATTTCCCCCTGTTTTAAACAGAACACAATAACTGGTATCAGGGTAACTATGGTTTTGTTCACCTTGACATTAGATAAGGACCGTGGCTGCTGACTTTCTGCCCTTGTCTTCTTGCAACCATTTGTAATAGATTGCTATGTGGGTGAGTTAGAAATAGCGAAGCTCTTTAAAGAACTACTTAACCAGGTATCCCCGCTCATCCTTCTGCAGTGTTCCTGAGTGCTTTTCCCTTTTGGAACACTCCTGGTTTCTCAGGCTGTGACAAACTCCAGGACATGTTGCCTCAGCACTCTTGGCGCATGTCTGCCTCCATGCAAGCACCTCCTCTCCAGGCTGGCAGAGAACAGTGCTTTCCAGAAGCAGAGATGCCAATGTAGTTTTGACATAGCAATTGTGGGGATACAAATATGCTTGAGGGGTCATATACTGGAAAAAGGTGGGTGGAAACCCCTTAGTTTGGCATCAGATGAGCATATTGAACTGTTAACAAGAAATTTGTTGCACTGATATGTAATATGTGTTGGAAAGATACTTAGTCTTAGGGAAGGTTTCAGAGGACTAGTGTTAAATGAAACTAATTGCATTTGCAGACTTTCACAAGAGTTGGAATAAAAACACCTTTTCTTAGACTAATACCAACAGAGATGAACAGAAGATGATAACAAGCTCTTTAATTAGCTTGAACCATTTGGCTTCCTAAGCTTACAAAGAATTTGCCAGGTCTTTTAAATCCCTATCAGTGAGTTTTCAAATACCAGCAAGGAAAACTCCTTAGGCATAGAATAAGGATTTTAGTTTTCTAGGCCTTATCAGCAAACACCTGCTCTTGAGCAAGCATTTAGGCTTTACACCTTAGTTAGTGATAAGTGACTTCCAATAGCCCCATGTGACACCCTGCTCCTACTTGGCTTGCTGTCAGTGGAGACATACTATCAGTTTCGATGGGCCCTATGAAAGGCTGAGTTAAGGATCCTCCAGTCATCGTTTCTCCAAATATTTTTTTTTGCTCAACCCCCAGTGACTTTGTTATGAAGTGTGTGCTTTGACCCAGGTCAAGCAAATGTGGAAATGAACAGGGCTGTTACCACAACCTTTGCTGACCATACAGTCAGGCCCCTAAAGTTTTTGGAACTGTTGGGCCAAAACTAATGTGGCTGAGACAGCAGAAAGCCTGTCAGAGTATCTCTCCCAGGCTCTGAATCCCCTCTCTCCAGAGCAGATAGCTAGACTTGCTTGTGCAGTAGTGAACAAGATTCAAATGACCCTACTGAGATAAAACAAACTAATAGGAGGAGGGCTTTGTCAGACCAAGTTCTAATCAACTCTTTCATTTAGAATATGGTAAAAAATAGTATCAAAACCCATTATTTTTCATTTTTGCATTGATAAGAAGGAATGAAGCACAGGGAACTGCTCTGTCTTCTGAACAGAATTTCACAGAGTTTCACAGAATTACCAGGTTGGAAGGGACCTCTAAGATCATCAAGTCCAACCCATGCCCTACACCTCAACTAAACCATGTCACCAAGTGCCATATCCATTCTCTTTTTAAACACATCCAGGGATGGTGACTCCACCACCTCCCTGGGCATCAAACCTCTGGAAACTTCCAGAAATCATGCAGAGCTTCTCAGCAGATAAGGATGTGCTCAGCTGTCATTTGCACTACCACTTATGTCTAACTAGGAAGAAGAGTTGAGAGATAAGGGGTTAGTTAGAAATGCCAGAGGCTGTGCATAAATTTAGTCTTCCCTGAGACATGCATGCTTCTACATGCAAAATCCACAAATAATTCTGAGGATAATTTGTTACCATAAAACGTTAGTTTGGCTTGTTCATGTCAATGCAGTTTTTCTATGTTATTCGAGCAAACTCATGCTCTTGAGTAGCTCCATGGTGTGCATCAATTTGACATCATGCTGTAAAAACATTGCTGCAATAGACTGAAACATCCTGAAAGGTCACAGTATACAATAATTATGTCTTAGGGCCACAGGGGCTTCCAGTGGGTTCCAGAGGAGACAGCAGGTGAGATGCTCAAGTATAGCCCTGAACAGTATGGGTGCAAATCATCCCATGCTATCTGGTGTAGGACCACTCCCTGGGGGGAAATACGTGTGCAGCTGCTGCTGCAGAGAAAACAGAGAGTTCCTAAAACATTGAAGAAATACAGGTATTTTTAAGGATTCTCAGAAGAATGAGGAAAACCTAAGGAGAAAAATATTTACAATCTATTCAGACAATAAAAGGGATGATGGATGAAAAACACACTAGCTGGATAAAAGAAACTCATTCTACTTCTGCCAATAGCTCATTGTAATATGCCTCAGACAGGCCCTAAATAGTGATTTGCTCTGCCATAATTCCTGCATTTAATTGCCAGTGAAACTTATTTATTGCTGGTGGTTAACATCCAGCCTTTGAAATGGTGCAATAAGTGCCTTGGGTTTATATTATTTAGTCAGAAAAAGTCATAATTTAACTTTGTTTTGAAAGTATTCTGACAGACAGAGGAAGACTTTTTATTTTGCTGTCTAGAGGTCGGGTGAGCTCCTTGCATAATTTTTGGCATACAAAAACCAAGAGTTAAATGCAGAATCTTATCTCCATTAGCAGGGTGATATACACTGAAGGCTGAGCCCTTCTTCCTTCCCTGTATCCCAAATCTCTGGAGAGAGAAAAGGCAGAACAGTTCCTTAAACCAGCATGAGGCTTCACTCTAGAGACACTCTAGAATTGTGCCATTCTGGCAGGAAACAAGGAACACTTTTTCTTGCTGTTCTTGAACCTTCTCTTCAGAAAAGGCAAGGACATGGGATATGAAAGATCTTGAACTCTAGACCCACTGTGGCCAGCAAACAGCAGAGCCTTCTCAGCACACCAACATCTGGGATATGGCACCAGATATAGTAAGGGGCTGCTAACAGGCCTATGGGAAAATGGAAAATGTGCTAAACAAAACAGTCTTTTCCAAGAACTTCTTCTTCCTGGAGTCCTGCCTTGGCACCAGTTGTTGTATGCCTGGCACTCTGGTGGCAGAAATGCAGGCTAAAGCTCTTCAGTCCTCTGGTTGGCCTTCTAACAACAGGTGCAGAATTGATGCTGCATGGTGGTCCATAAGAGCTCACAGCAGCAGTAACTTCTTCTGGAGGCATGAGTACTTGTCAGCCTGTGTGTTCCAGCCATGCAGTCTTGAAGTAATGGGGATTTGTTTGGACAGATTTTGTGGGTGCACTGACTATCTTATTGACCTCTTGGGTGTTCTTAGCAATAGAGGTACAAAGAAGTGAAGGACCTGTTATGTATACAGAAGAAATCATATGTATTCCAACCCTAACTATTCTATGATTTATACTAAATTTTAAATCTAAGGCTATGAAGATAACCACTTTGACCTCTAGAGGAAGAGCAATTCAAAACAGAGCAGTGGTATTTTACATCACTTGACCCCCCAGGACAGCACATGAGAAAAGCCACAGCCTCAAGCTTCTTCTTGGCATATTCCCTCCCATTTAATAGCTTGGATATTTTTTTATATTGAGAAATATCAAAATGCTTGGACAGCAAAAGAAGAAAAGCCTCAAACTATTCCAAAGGCTGTTGTAGCCTTAAAAATCTGAGTACTGAACTGAACTGAATACCATGCCTAGTAGTTCACTTTAGCTGTGACAGACATGTATAGTTATGCACACAATGGATTTCATTAGCCATTACTTTACCTCCAAAGAAATAATTATCATACATTTACTCAAAATCTGTTCTAAACTGTGGCCCGAAAATAATGCTAATAAAAAAACCCAGTTCTACAGACACTCCCTGATTTGGTTTCAATTGCAGAAATCATAGTTTATCTGCACAATTTTATTTTAAAATGCTACAGTCCTTGTTCAAGAAGGCCTTTCTTCCTCTGGGGTGCTAAATCCCTTGCAGAGGGCATTCATAAATACATGTGTGTATTAGGCATAACAAAGATCTGTGACTGGCCCTATTTTATTTTGTTTTCTTCTGTTTTTTTTTTTTTTTTTTTTTTTTTTTTTTTTTTTTTTTTTTTTT